>JAFVLL020029238.1:0-19366 GCA_021397915.2 Tor tambroides | reverse complement strand
TGGAGAGTGAGATTTCTGATTAACTCTTTCTTTCTCTTTCTAATGGGACTCTGGAGAGAGTATTGCTTCATACCTGATGTTGAGCAGTTTCAGGGCGTTGAGCAAAGCCCCCTTCTTCACATCGTAATCAATCTTTTGATCTGTCCCAAAACTCGGGGCACGATTGATCTGTAGAGGAAAAAAAAAAATTGTTTTCATATTGTTTTCTTTTTTGATTTCATCAAAAACCTGAAGCAATATTCATCTTTTAAAGAGGACTGAGAAGCCACATAGAAGCAGTCACCCATTACTGAAATCTCAGGGCATCAGCTCTCATAAAAACTACATCTGGTTTAGTGTCCCATTAGCCACATGCCGTTGATGTCGAGAACAATATAGAGTGGCTCCAAGTCTTCTGAAACTATATGACAGCCTTGTGCTAGAAACCGAAATGTACATCATTATTCACTCAGAATTTTACTTCACAAGGAACTGCTGAGACCCGATCATTTAGTCAGTTACTCAGGAACCCGTTCAGTCTGATTTGTGAATGTATCATTGTGAACCACCCTAAAAAAATTATTGAAAAAGTGAGACTCTCTTATAACCCCATGAATGCACCAAGAAGAGGTAGGGAATTTTCATTAAACATTGACTTAAATTTTGATCACACAAAACTATTGTATGGTTTTAGATGACTTGGAATATGGTAAACATGTTTTAGGTCATGTTTTTGTATAATTTTTGAAGTCTGAAAGCTTCATTGTCTGCTCATTGTAAATCTTCATATATTGTTCCCCAGAATCAAGAAACTCACACAGGTTTTGAGCAACATGAGGGTGAGTAAATGATGACCTCTATGGAGTGAAGCACTGCATGCTGGTCAAGCGAGACTCAAGTTCAAACAAATGCAACTTTGATCTTGTTTGCTGCTGAGCTTTCAAAGCGCAGCCAGTGATTACCAGACAATTGACATGACATATCTGTGCATATGTGGTGCCATTAAATCAAACCATGGAAGCCTGCATGTCTAGATACATTTGAGTTGTGACACAACGTCAAAGGCATATCATAAAAAAAGAAAAGATGCGCTCCATAGACCAATTTGGAGTGGACGTCACAGTTACGTCACTTGCAGCTGCAGAAAAACACTGTTAACAAGTAGAGGGAAACAGGTAAAATCCACGGAAAAAGAGATGAAAATGTATTGTTGTGCCTTGGGATGTCAGAATCGGAATGCAAATCATTTTTATAGAATAATGTCATCAAAGATGCCATTTGAAGCTAAACGCAGACATTTAAACAGACAGAATATGGATGGAACCGGCAATGATCACCCTACTTTTTAAAGCGCAAATTTGATTTAAACAACAGGTCTGCATAATATTCACATACAGTATGCAATTTATAGGGGGCATATTGTATTAGCCCTACAGCTACAGCATGAAATACTATTTAAACCTATAACATTTCACATAATATTTACCTGTTTTATCACACAATTCTGACTTTTTTCTGTCAAATGCAAGTTTATCTATCATATTAACAACTTTATAACTCCATTTAACTCAACAATTGTGAGTTTGTCAATTCTGAGGGGAGAAAAAAAGGCAAAAGTGTGAGATATAAACTCATGATTCTGAGCTGATACCAGAATACCAAAAAAAGTCCGAATTTTGAAATATAAACTCAAAATGAACTTTTTTTATTCTTTTATTCCATGGCTTCCATAGACTGCTACTTTAAAATGGTCATTTTCTGCCAACAGATAGGCTCCGCCCACAAAAAACCTCATCACTTTTTGCAAACACCGAAATTGGTCTATAAAACTGTAAAATCATGACCGTTAAAGCCTGCGTGATTCTTAGCTTGATTGTTACGTGTCAAAAACATCTGTTGTTGTTTTTTTAAATATGAAGTCTGAATGGGACAAAGACATTAAGCAAGTGTGATCAGCCAGGCAACAAACCAACTAGTCCATTATGCTGAATGATGCTGGTAGACGCCACCACTTAAATGCCACAATCTTTTCTCATCTCGCATGAGGAATCTATTCAAGTGTGGCCACTCCATGGATCTCTGACAGCTTACTGGGAAAGAAGTCATCACTAAATGCAAATATATCCTGTGAGCCCGTGTGATGATCATGCATTTACATTTTAAATGTATCAGATCAGCTTCGGTTCGCTTTGGCCGGAATAATGGCACGATCTAAACACATGAAAACCGTAGCTTTGCATGCTGGTTTCCATATTTGTTTGAATTAAATCATTTATAACCATTCAGAATCATTTGAGCAGTTAATTAGAGATAATTGAGCAATAGAATGTCTTTCCGTGCATTAGTATAATCTGTCACATTCCTGCCAACACAAGCTAATTCATCAGATGCCAGAGTTATTTTCTCTGTGGAACTGAAAAAAGAACTGCACAGGAAATGAGATCAGCTCATGATATCTGCACAATCGCTGTGATGTATGGTAATATTCATTCATAACTTTCATGCTCAGTGCTGCAGTATTTGAAACCAGAAGCTGACCAGAAACTCAATCTTTTGTTGTTTGTATTGCTGCACGAGGCAAAAGAAAAGCACAAATACGAATAAAATAATAGTGACTGCACTAAAATTTGAATGTATGACTATTAGCAAGGAGTCAATATATCAGGCGCTTTAATCTTTAACTTTTATCTATTTTTTTCTTTTCATTTTTGTAATAATAACTACCGTGCTATATTTTAGTTTAAGAAACATACACTACCAAAGTTTGGAATAATTTTTTTTTTTTTCGTGTTTTTGAAATAAGTCTCTCATGATCACCTAAGATGCATTTATTTGATCAAAAATACACTAAAAAGGGTAATATTGTGAATTATTATTACAATTTAAAAAAATATATATATACATTCTATTGTCATACATGTGTTAATGTAGTTTATTCCTGTGATGGCAAAGCTGCATTTACACCAGTCTTCAGTGTCACATGATCCTTCAAAAATCATTCTAATATGTTGATTTGTGACAGTAAAGACATTTATAATGTACTAAAGATGTCTATTTCCAATAAATGCTGATTTCTATTTCAAATAAGTTCTTTTGAACTTTCTATTCATCAAAGAAAAAAATGCATCATGGTTTACACAAAAATATTAAGATGTGAAAACTTTTCGACATTGATAATAATAAGAACCGAATAAGTAATAACTGAGTACAGATAATAACTGAGAATATTAATAAATCAGCACAGGGACTGCAGATGAAAATTAGCCTGAATGGCTAAATCTGGCACATTTACATAGTAGATTTGTTTACTCATGTTAATTAATGTGTATTGTCCCTTTTTAAAAAATAAAATGAAAAATGAAATGAAATTAAAACAATTTCTTTGCCATCACAGGAATAAATTACATTTTTAAATAATTTTTCAGAAATAAAACAGCTATTTTAAAAATCATTTCACAATATCACTGTTTTTACTGCATTTTTGATCAATAAATGCAGCCTTGGTGAGCATAAGAGACTTGTTTCAAAACAATTATAAAATCTTAATGATTGCAATCTTCTGAGCCAAAACTAACTGTGCTATTAATAGACCTAAAGCAAGAAAGACTAGAAAATAATATCAAATTTTATACAAGAAGTCAGAGTCTTACAGTGGTTGGAGGCAACTGTAACACTTGAAAAATAAATTCTATTAATCATCTGTATCTCAAACAGAGCACACCTCGAAGGAATGATATTATTGCTTTATTATTTTTCATTATTACTGAATAGATAGGTACTATTATTTTAGCTGTCAGAAATAAATATACTGATAATCCGATACGTCGACTAGACACTTTGGTAAAATAATGTTTAGTACACATTTTATATATTATACGGTAAACTTTCAACCTTTTGTTAACAGCCCACATGTTTACCCTTTTGACAGGCCATTCATACAGTAACTTTTTTTAAAGGAATATATTTGGAATGACATGAGGGTGAGTAAACGGTGGCAGAATTTTGGGAGAACTGTTCCTTTAGCGACCAACTCCATTTATCAGCAGGTAAGTATCCTGGAGGGTTTTCTTCACCTCTTTTGTATTCAAGCCCATGACAAACAACAGCAAAAGCATTCGCTCAGTCCGATACGCCAAAAATGAGTTTTGGGTACAGTTTGCACATTACAGTGTGTAAGACACACAGCATTAGTGCTTCAGCGTCAGCACGGACAAGCGGTTGGAGAAAGATGGCAGCCACAGAGAGAGATGACAGCAGACACAGCCGCCCCTCGCTGGGCTCTTAATAGAGCTGCCCCGCTCGGATGTTAATCTCCCTCAGAAAGGTGATCGCTTAGGAGAGGACCGTAAGATAATATTTACATCACAACTGAGCGGCGCAGGGGGGTTTGGCGGGAGGGGCGGCTAACGGTGGACTGAATCAATGAATTTACTGTATCAGCCGTAACCTTAGCAGCAGTAGCTGATCCGGCTCACGCTTTCTTAGCTCTCCGAGCTGGGCCACGTCACCCCTCACTGGGTAGATGCCCCGCAGATGGCCCGTTTCACAAAGCAACAAAGACGCCTCATCAAGATCCGCCACGCAGGAGTCCCGCAGATTTAGGATGTCAGCCATGTTTTCGGGCTTTTTCTTCACAATTCAACACCTTTTGACAATAATCGTTCTGACGCAAGTAGATTTTACAAAAGCTCCTCGACGCCATCAAAAGATTTTACTGATTTTTCATTTACACACCTTCTTTGTGCTTTTACTGAGACTTGTGGTGCAAACGTGGTGTCACACTGCAGGGAATCCAGCTGTTTTGAGATTAATGAATCTCTGTAGAGACCCCAAAAAATCTGAATTGTGGCTTTGCGCCTTGTCTTTTAGCACTGGATGCTAGTGCAGACTGAAAAGTTGGGTCACACTTTATATTAGGTGGCCTTAACTACTACGTACTTACATCAAAAAATAAGTACAATTTACTTATTGTGGTCATATTGTATTGCAAAACACTTTTGCTGCTATTGAGGTGGGATACGGGTAAGGTTAGGGACAGGTTTGGTGGTATGGGTAGGTTTAAGGGTGGGTTAAGGTGTAAGGGATGGGTCAACAGTGTAATTATCAATGTAATTACAGTAATTAATTACAAATATAACTACATATAGGTATTTTTAAAAATATAAGTACAATGTAAAAACATGTATGTACACAATAAGTGCATTGTATCAAATGATTCATTTAAATGTAAGTAGTTAAGGCCACCTAATATAAAGTGGGACCAAAAGTTAAATTATAGCACATGCACACATTTCAAATTTACAGCCTTCACATTTAAGAAAAAAATAATTTTTCCGAGAAATTTTGGAAATTTTTGTTGGATAAAGTAAACATTAACTGAAGCAAAATGAAATATAAAAATTGGTAGGTCACTTTATTTTAAGGACCAGTTTTCAATATTAACTAGCATGCTATCTACCTTACTAACTATTAATAAGCAGCAAATTAGGAGTTTATTAAGGCAAAAATCATAGTCAATAGTTAGTAAACAGTGACTTTAAAATAAAGTGTGTCCAAAAAGTTAAACTTATTTTATTGTAGATAATTGCCAATGCTACATTTCTCATTTTTATTTAAAATAACTAAATAAACCAAGACTAAAAAATTATTCAAAAACTATATAGACCAAAAATGTGACCTTGGACCACAAAACCAGTCTTAAGTCGCTGGGGTGTATTTGTAGCAATAGCCAAAAATACACTGTATGGGTCAAAATTATCGATTTTTCTTTTATGCCAAAAATCATTAGGACATTAAGTAAAGATCATGTTCCATGAAGATATTTTGTAAATTTCCTACCATAAATATATCAGAACGTAATAAGTAATATGCATTGCTAAGAACTTTATTTGGACAACTTAAAAGGCGATTTTCTCAATATTTTGATTTTTTTTTTGCACCCTCAGATTCCAGATTTTCAAATAGCTATACCAAATATTGTCATATCCTAACAAACCATACATCAATGGAAAGCTTATTTATTCAGCTTTCAGGTGATGTATAAATCTTAATTTCAAAAAATTGACCCTTATGACTGGTTTTGTGGTCCGGGATCACAAATAACACTAATAATAAAATGACAAAAACCAAATTTAAAAAAAATAAATTAAATTAAGTAAAATTAAAAAGAGAATTCAAGCAAAAACTCTAATACTATTTAAAGATACCACAATAACACTTAGCTGAACGATCTACCATGGTCTGTCTCTCATTGTTTCCTGAACACTCTCTCCATCTGCTATTGGTCAGGCAAACAGCCAAGACGCTGCATAAGCCAACACTGCTGTGTTTAAACTTTTAGGAGAAATGGCACACTTGCAGTTGTCTCTTTAACATACAAAAAAATTGCATGCATGTTTAAAACCCAATCCACATTTTCTCAAGTGTCATAGGTTTTTCAATTACACTCAGAGAGGTTTTGGAAAAAAAAAATTAAGTTTGCACATAAAACGAAATGCTATACTGATTTTTGGTCATAGTTAATCAAGTTAAATCAATACACTTAATTTCCCTCAGTTTTTGTGAAAACAACTCAAGTAACCTCAAGTAACCTCAAAGTTTTGGTGTGTTCATGGCCTGACAGTAATCCAAGAAACCACAGCGAGGGGATTATGATTCCAGTGTGTAATCATTCCAGTGAATATTATGCATTTGAATTACATTTACTTAGATTTTAATTATTTGCCTTCATGTTGTATGTTGTAATGTATGAAAAATGGGAATATTTCTGGTGAGAAAATAAAGAGTACATTTATGAACATTTGTGTGTGTTCAGGTGTGATAAAAACAAAAAAATCTCTGGGATAGAAACATAAAAGTGAGAACTGTTTTAAATAATCGATGTGATATTTGAAATGATGCAAAGTGCACGATGTATTACTATGCAGCAGTTCTGAACACGCCATCCCATGCATACGGGATAAACAACAACATCAGGATAAACAAAACAACACTTGCTCGAATCCTCAGCGCGCTGTACACGCAGGAATACTGATCTGGGTTCTGCTAATGGAGCAGCTGCGGAGAGAGACGTGTGGATCGCATTTCACATCCTTATCAATCACTGTTTTGTTCTTTTGTCGCATTTGGAGAGGCTGCTTCCAGCGGCGAAACCCAATCAGTGTTTCTGTGCGCTGACCTGACCCCCTATCAGAGATTCCCAAACACACACAGACTGTCATACTTCTTAAAATAAACACCTAGGTGACGGAGAGATTTATTTTAGAGCATGAAACAGGCCTTTATTTCGTTTTTGTTTCTTGTTTTTTTTTTTCTGTGAGACTGCATTCAAAATGCTAAGTAATTTAATTTGTTCAGATATAGACAGATAAATGGATCACTGTAATCATTTTTTAATAAACCTGAAAAAAGCGGGACTACAGAGCAACACTGCCACCTAGAGTTTTCACTCACTGAACCACAGCTTTTATGACTTAATTAAGAGCATAAGAAATCAAATAGAGAAGTGTGACGACTAATGCATGCACGGAAAATCAAATTTAGCCCCACAGTGAATTTGTTAGGTACGTATGGGTACATATATGGAAAAGCAGGCTTTTCATATCATGACGCATGTGTTGCATAATTTATGGTCATCCTGCGAGGAATCTTAAGGAAGTTGGCAGTTTTAAAATTCTGTTTCATGCATGAATTCCTAATGCGCAAAACCAAATTCAAAAAAAAATGGTTAAAAAAAAAGCATTTGGTAGAATTTTAAAATATTTTTTAAAGTGCTTTTAAAGTTCTTCTTCCATTTTTTATGTTCTTCAAAAACATAAAGTATCTTGTAGTAAAATGTAAAATGGCCTGAACAACAAATCTAAATTAAAAGGATGGTTAACCCAAAAATGACAGATCCTGTTGTTGCTGTTTTTATTATAAACACACCACAAAATAGACAAATGCATAGTATTAATTATTTTTTTTAAAAGTCTGTTTCTTACACAAAACTATCACACGATTTCACAAAACACCAAACTGTCCTTGTATGACAACAGCAGCAGTGTAACAATTATTAAAAAAAAAAAAAAAAAAAAACTACTTTTTTGTGTTACATGAAAAAATAACAGCATATGAGTTTGGAATGACATGACATAAATGACAGAGTAAAAAAATGTATTCCTCATGACTTAAAGATTTCTTGGAAGGTCTAATTCAGAGAAAAATAATGTTAAAAAGAAAAAGAATTCAGCGAGAGAAGCATTAGATAAGACGAACGTGCTTTCGACCATCATGGGTGTGCAGACAGCTCTTAAAGCTCTACTTGACCCGCGCTTGGCAAACACTTGACAAGCACTTCCTGTCCCTGGATGCTTGCTGCTTCTCTAATGATTGTCAGAAAACCAACTGCGTCAAGGACACAACCTTCACGAGAGCTAAACACAAAATGAAGTCAATTTGTTTGACTTTTTTTTTCTACCTTGACGTTATTGCAGGTACAGTCTCCACAATAACACTGAACCCACACAGAATCAGAGAGACAGAACAGAAGTGCATTTCTGTTAGTGAAAATGGAACTAAAATACAACCAGCATCAGTGTGAGTGTGAGTGGGGGACAGTAGCTATACTTTGTGTTTATATACGTTTGTCCACCGAAATGAGCTAAATCTGAAAAGACCACCTTTTGGACATCTGGACACTTCTTTAAAAAATAATTCATACATAAAACATCCTTTTCTTTATCCTCAAAATGCAAAAGTTTTCTTGTAGGGCACAGTAAGTTAAAAGATTTTTTTACACATTTAGTTTCTGTTTTAAATTACATACAAAAAAATGTATTTGTAATAAGTTTCATCAAAATGTAATAGCTTGTTCCACTGATGTCACAAGCTCTCAAATTTTATTGTAAAATATATTTTACATTTCAATAGATTACATACAGCTCTAAATTCCACTTTAATATATTCCACATTATGGAAGAAAAATTATGAGCGACGTTTTAAAGTTTCAAACACTTTGTTTTCCAGTCTAGCACATCATGATAGTGTAAAGACCATTCACCATTCCATTGCAATATGAAAAATATTAATAATCAATATTTATCTTTGTTTACAATCTTAGAATATTTTTTTTTTTTGCACTTTCAAATCAAATGTCTAATTTATTTGTATAGCACTTTACACAATACACACTGCTTCAAAGCAACTTTACAAAATACAATGTTAACATTTATAACACTTTACTATATTCATGTCGCATTTAGCAGATCACAGCTTGGTGATAATATGTGACCACAAAACCAGCCATAAGGGTCAATTTTTCAAAATTGAGATGTATATATCATCTGAAAGCTGAATAAAGAAGCTTTCCATTGATGTGTGGTTTGTTAGTATAGGACAATATTTGGCCGAGATATCTACCAACTATTTGAAAATCTGGAATCTGAGGGTGCCAAAAAAATCAAAATACTGAGAAAATCGCCTTTAAAGTTGTCTAAATGAAGTTCTTAGCAATGTATATTACTAATTAGAAATTAAGTTTTAATATATTTATGGTAGGAAATTTACAAAATATCTCCATGGAACATGATCTTTACTTAATATCCTAATGATTTTTGGCATAAAAGAAAAATTGATAACTTTGACCCATACAATGTATTTTTGGCTATTGCTACAAATATACCCCAGCGACTTAAGACTGGTTTTGTGGTCCAGGGTCACATATAGTTTACATCTTGCAACAAAACAAGCAATCAAGCAGTTATGCTTGAGATAGAAGTATGCTATATAGTACAGTATGTACTGTACTACTACAATACACTGTATGTATGTATATATAACATATATCCAACTTTATATAAAGAGCTGTGCAAAATCTTGTAGATCACACAGCTGAACTTTTCTATACAGTATATATGGCTTCACGTGAGTATATTCTATGCAAATTAGAATGTACTATATCCAACTTTTAACATATCGCTGGGTGATAATACAGTTTAAAATTTTTCAATGATTAAGTTGAGCAATTTGGTTGAGATTTGCTATAAAATACATAAAGTGTCGCTTAACGTGCTTGTCACTATGTATTGTGGGATTGCCTTCTTAATGCAATGCTGCATTTAACTCTAGAAAAGTAGGCAGCATAATGTTGCCTCTTACATTTGGAAACATCTGCCTTGTCGGAAGCACCCTATGTTGTCTTAAAGTGCTTTCTAGGTAGGCAGCTCACTAAGTTTTGGAACATAAAATGCATGCATGCAGACACTAGTCTACTCAGTAAAAGAGGCTAACAGAGAAGCCATGTTTCCTCTCTCTCTCTCTCTCTCTCTCTCTCTCTTTCTCTGTCTGTCGCTGTGCCTTTGCATTATTCGTCATGCCAGCTTAACGGCTCCAGTGTGAGCAGTTTCTGGAAAGAAAAGAGGGGGAAAAGACAGAGATGGCCCAGGGGGGGAGTGATATCAATGTTGTGCCACAGCATTTGACTAATGGCTATTCAAGTCCCTCAGATGCTTCTGTCTGACCTGTGGAGTGGACGAACCTTCCCAGCAGCCCTGCGAACGAGCAGTGCCCAGATTAACATGTTAATGATGCGCTCTGCTGAAGACGTGGACAATGGTGCCTCACCACGTCTAGCAGATGATGTGAGGCGAGCTAAAGAGAGTGAGGTTTCTCCGGTTTCCATGTTTGTGTTCCTGCTCGTATCAATGGCTCAAATGTTTTGAATGTCAATGGAAGGAGAATAAAACCCACAGAGAAGATAAAATCAGTACAAAAGCCTCAGAACATTAGCTGTTCGGCCAGAGCTAAAGTGCTTCTGCAACCTGCAGTGTGTGTGTGTGTGTGTGTGTGTGTGTGTGTGTGCGTGTGTGTGTGTGTGTGTGTGTGTGTGTGTGTGTGCGTGTGTGTTTGAGTGAACATGAGCCATCTTAGCTGTATGTGTTCAAATGTGTGTGTTAAGTGTTTATTTAGCCAATTTGTGTTTTTGAAGGCACATGTGTTTAACAATGTGTGCTTGAAATGATATGTTAGATCCGTTTAGTCACTGTATTTGAGTGTTGTTTGAGTTGTTTTAGTGGTTGGTGTGTGTGTGTGTGTGTGTGTGCGCGCGCACATTTGTGTGACTTGACTTGTGTGAGTTGCTTTACACTGGAGTGTGTATGGTAGCATTTCTATAACGATTGTTTACATTATTTTAATAGTGTTCTTGTGTAATAATTGTATGTGTATATCTGCTTAAACTATATTTTAAGGGAAAATGTGTTTCTAAAAGTGAGCTAAATCTGACAAAACTACATTAAAAAGTATATATTTTTCAATTGTATTATATATGTATTTTCACAAATATGCATTTTATATATGTATTTCTGTGTATAAAGACTCGTGTGTTTTATTAAGCATAAATATTTTCACTATAATAAAAGCAGTTTAAAATATTATTTGGAAATATTCACTTTGTGTTAAGTGTATCTTATTTCAACCAGCTAGACATATAAATCTGAAAAAAAAAATAATAATAATAAATAAATAAAAAAAACATCTTCAGTTCAAGCACTAAAAATAAATAACTATATGCAGATTTGGTTTGTATTTCTTACTGTTAAAAACTATTACTGTCAATAATATAAAATAACCACAATTTTTTTTCCCTACTAGTCTTTAGAAAGCAGAATGCAAAAAGCAGTAAATTACTTTAAAAAAAAAAAGAAGTTATTTACATATTTAATAGCACATTTTTTAGTGAATATGTTAACTTTGACAGCCCTGGAAAGAAAAATGTTTTGTAAAAACATTTTCTAAAATTTTCTCTGTTACATTTTTCCCTTGCTGCCCCCCCAGGGGGTCCCTTAGTTTGAAAACCCTTGCGTTCATGTGTGGTTTTAACTGTGTGTGTGTGTGTGTGTGTGTGTGTGTGTGTGTGTGTGTTAATTATGAGGTGTATAATTATAGTTGTGTATTTGAGTATGCTGGTTTTGTGTAGCAATTGAGCAATTGATGTTTCTTTGAGCTGAGGTCCTCAAGTTTTAGAGCTCTCAGTAAGAGCTGTGTGTGAGAAAGAGCTGTCAGTTTAGAGGTATTGTAAAACCCCAGCTGACATTTCAGCCTCATTTGCAAATAAGAGGAAAAGGAAACTGCAAATAAAATGAAAAACATTTGATAAGCAGTGAAGAAAAAGGAGAATATGACATTTCTCTGTCAGAGTAAGAGGTTACATTTTACTTTTTTGTTGCCACTGCGGCAGACACTAAAGTGTCTTGATAAAAGAATCAGAAGACCTGCGGATGCACTGAAAACTGAATAAATTATAATTGTAGATCAATCATAACAATTTCAGCTTCAAAGAAATAAATTTTATAGAATATCTGATAAGGGTGAGCCATCAAAACTGAAATTAAATAGAGGACGATGGAGGAAGTTGAAAGAATACCATAGCGGACAATTCCCAATATTTATCCACTAAGATTACGACAGTCAGCTTTGAAACTTTCATAAGAGAACAGACAGCAGAAAATCACACCTCCTGCCTCTCTCCGTCAGACGCTGCAGTGTGGATATGTGTCTTGACTAATCACTTGAAATCGGAAATAAATGTTCGCTCAGTAAATGTAGCGTGAAAAAGAAACAGCTTTTTTTCCCCCTCAGTGAGGAGCTTGTGGGATGTTAATTGATGGGAGTTTGTGGCGGCTGCTAGTAGCACTGAGGGATCATTATCACTGGGGCTGAACGACTGCATCTACTGCCACAGTTTGTGTTCTCCTCCCAAAACCTGCAAAGAGACACGAACAGTGCCGGAGAACTGCCGGCGAACGTCCGTCACTCGATGCTAGACCTTCCAAAAACCTGCAACAAACTTTTACAATGACTTGACTTAAAACAACAGGGGGAAAAATATCCAATTTTATCCACATGCATTGAGCTATGGTGCTCGTGTGGGACACAGAAGTTCAAATATAGCCTGCAACCTGATCCAATTCCACAGAAAATAAAAAGAAAAATTCCACATACTGTAAGAAATTCCTCAATTACTCACCTTAAAACAAAATGAAAAACATGCACCTCTTTATATTAAAATCCAGCCTGCAACCTGAATCTATTACCTCAATATAATATCTCCCCTTCTCAATGAAATAGTTTAATGTCTCAATTAAAAAGTGGCCCAAAAAATAAAGTAAAAAAAATTAACTAATGACTTCTCAAATGTAAAAAGCTGCAAAAGTTAAAATAAAAAAGACAATCCCAGATAACAAATTCTTCAGTGACTCACCTCAAAACAAAATGAAGATCCACAATCTTTTCTTTTATGAATTCAGCCTAAAACCTAATCCTAATAAATATCTCCTATCTAAAGGGTCTCAATTAAAAAGTGGTTAAAGGAAAAAAAGGAAAAGAAAATCTGAACCAACAAACTTCTCCAATGATTTGACTTCAAATAATAATAAAAGACTTTGTTTTACTTTTCTTTCAGAGCCATGGCTTTGAAATGCACCATAATCTTGTGATGCTCACATGGGAGTTTTAGGTTTGAATCCAGTTTTTCATTCACTTAATAAAAACCCCTTTCTAATGTGTCTATCAAAAAAGCGCCAATGTCAAAAAGCCCAAAAATAAAATGTGAAAAATTTCCAGTTTCTAATAAAAGATCAAATTATTCTGAGGATTTAACCAAAAAAATAAATAAACAAAATAAAATAATAATAATCCCAAAGCATTTTAGATTCTAGAATGGGTTAGTAAGATGGAAGCTACAGCCAGAAGTTTGGGTTAAAAGATTTAGGTCATGCTTTAACTGCCACACAGAAGTGTGGGTGATCCAGAAAACCTGACATGGAACTTTCTGGGCTAGCAAACGGCACGTTACCCCACATGTACGCGCGCCAGCATTCCTGCATCCTAACCGTCTTAACTCACAGTCCTGACCTACATTTCTGCAGTGTGTCTGTCAAACAGAGGAAAGAGGAGAGAGAGTCTGCTCTTGCTCTGGTGTAAGCAAACTCAGCCCTGTGTTTATGCTGAACGTCAGTGGTGAATACGCTGCTATTTAAGCATTTATCCTTGCTGTTGTGCAGGAACCCCACTTCAGATGTTAAAACACACAAGGTGGCCATTTTCCTCAAGCCAAAAGTGTTCAAAAATTTGCAGGGCTGCCAATATAACATAAAAAAATCTATTATATAAATATAATGCTTTTAAAAAGCATGTATTCAATCATGCCCCTTGGCCAGTCTATAAATTCCATAATAAGGAATTTAATTCCAAATTCAAAGTACCACGTTTTTGGGAGTCTGCAGTCAACATGCTTCCATCAAAATCACTTTTACTGAGCAAAAATGACAAATGAGGCAGCTAAAACAGAGTGCAGAAGAAAACACTTTTCATCTGACACACCATCGTAAAAACATGGCCTGAGATATCATGGGAAAATACTGCAGACAAAACACAAAAACATGCAAACAGGCTCTGTCTGACAGACTGATAATAATTGCAGAATGGACTGCTGTGGTCAGCTTATTGTTCAATGATATCAAAAAAAATATATATTTTGACATTACAGCTTAGATTGAAAGCCCTACACATTCTATATTTTCATTAGTCTTCCCCTTTGGCATGTATGGAAGTCCGTTTCTGCCACTGAATAAAAAAATAAAAAAGGTCATTGCAACTTTTTATCTCACAATTCTGACTTTTTTTCTCAGAATTGCGTGATATAAAGTCAGAATTTCGAGTTAAAAAGTCATAATTGTGAGATATAAACTCGCAATTCTGAGAAATAAAGTCAAAATTGCGTGATACAAACTCGCAATTGCGAGACATAAAGTCGCAATTCTGAGAAAAAAGTCAGAATTGCAAGTTATAAAGTCAGAATTGTGAGATATAAACTCTCCAGTTCTGAGAACATATCAGTCCCCCCCCCCCCCCTCAAAATTGGACTTTCACTCGCAATTGCGAGTTTATATCTCACAATTTAAAATAAAAGTCAGAATTGCAAGAAAAAAGTCAGATTTGCGAGAAATAAACTCGCAATTGCGAGAAAAAAAGTTGCAATTCTGACTTTATAAATCGTAATTCTGACTTTATAAATCGTAATTCTGACTTTATAACTCACAATTCTGACTTTATAAATCGTAATTCTGACTTTATATCTCGCAATTCTTACTTTATAACTCGCAATTCTGACTTTATAACTCACAATTCTTACTTTATATCTCGCAATTCTTACTTTATAACTCACAATTCTTACTTTATATCTCGCAATTCTTACTTTATAACTCACAATTCTTACTTTATAAATCGTAATTCTGACTTTATAAATCGTAATTCTGACTTTACAACTCGCAATTGTGTTTAATCACGCAATTAAAATGCAAGAAAAAAGTCAGATTTGCGAGAAATAAACTCGCAATTGCGAGAAAAAAAGTCGCAATTCTGACTTTATAAATCGTAATTCTGACTTTATAACTCGCAATTCTAACTTTGTAACTCGCAATTCTGATTTTATAAATCGCAATTCTGACTTTACAACTCGCAATTGTGACTTTATATCACGCAATTCTGAGAAAAAAAGTCACACTTGCGAGATATAAACTCGCAATTGCAAGAAAAAAAGTCAGAGTTTTTAATCTCGCAATTCTGACTTTATATTACGCAATTCTGAGAAAAAAAGTCAGAATTGTGAGTTTATATCTCGCAATTCTGACTTTATAACTTGCAATTGCGAGTTTATATCTCACAATTCTTTGAAAAAAAGAATTGTGAGATAAAATGTCGCAATAACCTTTTTTAAATTTTTTATTCAGTGGCGGAAACGGACTTCCATAGGCATGCGATCAACCTTGGTGGTTGTTTAAACGTTAAAAATAATGCTTAAATACTTTATAATTCTAAATATGAAAAAAGGGTTAACGAAATACTGTATGTACATAATTAGTAAAAAAGACAGGAATAATTATGATTTTTTTCAGTGTTTTTTAAAGAAGTGAGCACATTTATTTGATTAAATATACAGTAAAAACAGCAATATTGCAAAATATTAGGGTTCTTATATTAAATATAATGGCTCTATTACATATTAAATATAATTATTATTATCAATGTTGAAAACTGTTTTTGCTGCTTAAAATTTTATAAATCGTGATACATTTTTCAAGATTCTTCAATGAATAGAAAGTTCAAAAGAACAGCAGTTATTTGAAATAGAAATCTTTTGTAGCATTATAATTGTCACTTTTGATCAATGTAATGCATCCTTGTTGAACAAAAAATATGAAAGGTAGTGTATCACAGGTTTCACAAAAACATTAATTAGTAAAAACTGTTTTCAATATTTATAATAATAATAATAAAACAATGTTTCTTGAGCAGCAAATCAGCATATCAGAAAGATTCTGAAGGATCATGTGACACTGAAGACTGCAGTAATTCAGCTTTGCATTACAGAAATAAATTACATTTTAAAATATATTCAAATAAAAAAGAGTTATTTAAAGTTGTAATACTTTATATCACAACGGTACACTGTTTTAACTGTATTTTTGATCAAATTCATACAACTTTGGTGAAGAGACTTCTTTCAAAAGCATTACAAAATCGTAACTAATTCAAACTTTTGACGTCAATGCTGAAACAACATTGTGATACCAACATTGATTCTTCTTGTAAAATAGAAACAAAATTCAACAGATTCAACCTTGATCCATGAAAATGATAATGATTCACCCATCAATAAAGGTTGCAATGCTGGATGAGTTATGTTTGATCTCTTTACAATTCACTAAAAATGATAGTTGCTATACATTTTTAAAATGTTTTTAATTAAGCAATAACCATGACAAACACATGGTGAATTGGCATAGTCAGCACAATCACTTTATGTTTGTTGAGTTAAAAGATGTACATGCTGAGAACGGCTGGAAAAGGTTGTTTAGATGACTGTCATCCAACATTACAGAACACCACAGCAAAAGGAAATGAAAATGAGAAACAGAACAAAAAAAATGCCAAACTCCAGAATCTGAGGAACCAACTGCTTTCAAACACACAAACAACTGCCTCTTTAGATCATCTTTCAGTGGGAGTCCCTCGTTTAGCTGAATTACATGGAATGTTTTGCCTTTAATGGTGAAAAGTTGAACAAAAGGACGCAAAACCCAAGACATCTTGAGCAAGACCAAGGCGAATGCATCCTATTCCCATTTCCACAAAATTAAACTGGGTAAATCAGGGATGTCCAGCAATCATTTCACTCTATATCTTTGTTACAAAACCTGCTGAGCTGCCTATCTAGACAGTACTTCAAGGCCTCATACGCATACAGCTGCTGTGAGGGCTGCTCTGAAAGATAAGCAGAAACACTGTACTTCTAAGATATATAAGATAACAATTCTACAGGAGTACTGCATGTATCCTTTATAAATTAGACAATCCCTGAAAAAATTATTTCAAGATGGTAGATAACATTCATTCAGTAATGAAAAGCAATGATAAAATATAGTTTTGTTAAAACATTAGTAGTTTATCCAATATTAATGTGTGCCATGTGTGTACCTTTAAGTGTAAACGCTTAGCAATGAGCTAACATAAAACTACTGCTAACACATTTAGTGCTAACAAACCAGATGTTCCTACAATAGAGCGTTACATTGTGTCCTAATCAGACGCAATACAACACAATTCTAGATTTTTGCTTTTTTTTAACTAAAATTTAAGCAATTAAACCATTTTAAAGGGATCATGACATGGATTTTTAAATGTTCCCTGATGGAACATTTACATTACTTTATAGTGTTAATCAAGTTTTTCACAAAAAACAAATAAATATTTGAAAAAATTAATATTTTCAACCCTCATTCTGACCCTCATTCTAAAACGACCTGTTTTGAGGGGTGGGTCCTTTAAGGCCTCTCAGCAAAGCCACTAGAAGGCTAGTCTCAGCCTCAGACGTCACGCCCACGGAACGTTGGCTAAACGTCTGATGCATATGGCACACTTTTCTGGAAACACTTCAGGAATGTCGAAGTCGTCTTCTGACTGGTTGAATTAAACTGGATTTCCGGGAGTTTTCGGTCCGCCGGGAAACAAAGATGCCATGGCGCCAAACCCCCTCACGAAGGAAGAAAGCCATCGTGTTTACAAATGTGACGACGAACGCTTATCAGGGTCAACTAAACGCTGGATTTTCAAAAGTATGTGAAATATTTAAAGTTCGTGGCATAGTATCTTTAAAATACATCAGAGTTTCACACACCGGTTTGTTATTGTGGCGACATTTCCACGCCCCGAAACGCGACGCTAAACGAAACGAACTGTGATTGGTTGTTTGACATGTCGGTTAAACGGCCTCATGGGCGGGCCTTGGCCAACGAAAGCGGACATCTATTCCAGACCTTCAGCCGTCTCTACAAAGACATGAACGAGCTGTTTACACTAAATGCGTCAAAGTGAACGTTTTTCACTCCATTTGTCCTATTGATGACAGACTCAAATGTCATCTACAGATGTCAGAAAGTCAATGCTCATCTGTATACCGTATCCAGTGTAGACAAGATAGCGACAGTGATTGTAATTTCTATTTGCTTTTGACACGACGCGACACTTGCATTCAGCGTAAACAAGTGTCAGCCGTTAGATGACTGAATGCCAGTGGGCGGGGCCTATGGTGAGAAGATGACTATTCGCGGATGTCTTGCTCTGGAGGCAGTGTTTATGCAAATGTTTGTGCCCAGGTGATGTCATCTTGTACCTCAGATTAGCTTGAATAAATAAATGCTTTGTTTATAATGAGGAGGTCATTTTAAGCTATGAAACTTGCAGGATGTTTTAATGGTACAAAGGCCTCATATATGTCAAAAGATCGAGGCAAATTTGATTTCTCATGTCATGACCCCTTTAATTTTATACAAAACACAATTAGTACCTGAGGTGTAACCCGCAACATCACAGAAATAGAAACCATTTCAAAAATATAATCCTCAGTAGCTTGTTGTGTACCAAAACGTTTTTGATTTCATTGACAAAAAGATGAGATGTTCATAACAAATAATTAAAAAAATTATGATCTGACAAGAAATACCCACTGTAACTTTCATTATAGCTATAAAGTCATTTAGAAATTTAACCATTTTAATATAAAAACCGCAATAGACCTTAGTCATGTTAGACGCCATATTTTATTTTTTATTTTTTATTTGACCTTTATTTAACCAGGAAAATCTCTCTGAGATTAAAAATCTCTTTCACAGGAGAGTCCTGGCCAAGAATGGACAGCAGTTCCAGTCACGACTTACAAATTAACACAACAAATACACAAATTTAAACAGTTAAAAACAATTACAAATCATTGAGTCTTCTTCGAGTGACCAAATAATCGATTTAAAATGTTCCATAGGCACCAAAGTTTGTAATTTCAATTTCGTTT
>JAFVLL020029237.1:0-24254 GCA_021397915.2 Tor tambroides | reverse complement strand
CAGACCATATTTCAGGCATTTAACCAAAATTCACCAAAACTCATTGAAAAAACCAATTGGCTTTGAGACAATGAAACCGGAAGTTCAAAAATACTAACCGGTTTCTGGGTTTTTGGGTTCATTTCAGCAGCTCTCTATAAACAAATATGTTAAAAATGTTTAACATTAAAAGTAGTATACAAAATCTGATGTAAACAATGGATAACATACCAAAATTTCTTAGAGCTAACACAAAAATTGTTATTTGAAGTTTTTTATTGAATGCTTGTCTTTTACAGTTCACCCAAGCGTGAGAGACTGGATTCATCTCATGTTTGCTGTTTCCTCATAAAGCTATGAAGTTCCGTTTTGATTTTACCCATTTTCATCTAAAAATGGCACTGGATTTGATGAGTTAGACACAAGTCAACTTGAGACCTGGTGATGCCATGGTGCAAGTGACTTTCAAATTATGAAGCTGCACTCTGAGCTAAGAGACAAGTAAACAATCTCCCCAGAGAAGAACCTCACGAGTTCATCAAGACAGCCATGTGTTTGAAGCAGCAGATCTAAATCTGTTTTTGGAAAACCACAGAAGCTGAAATATCCTACTTGGAAGAATATAACATTTAGAAGGGGGCAACTAAAATGCTGTGGCACTCCATCAAAAATTGAAAAACCAAAAGCAGCAATGAAAGCTCTTTCAAAAGCACTATTGCTTTTATTTCCTCTTGATTTTTCTAGCAGTCCTGGCTGTGGACCTGAGGAACATAGCGTGGGCTTGACAACAGGGGGAACAGGTGATTGGCAGCAGTAAACTGTGAAGGAAATGGGATGAAATTGTTCACCCAACAAAGGATGCAAAAATGGAACTACCCGAAAATGAGCTTCATATAAATGCTAACAGACTCACTTCAGAATTCACAGTGGATTTACAACGTTCTTTTTTGCCCAAGCAATCCATTATTTATTATTACTCTAGTCAGTGTCTGGTTTCCAACTGACATAAAAGTAGTTCAACAACGCAACTCTTCACCTTACATACAGACACATTCTGTTCATGCTCACACTACTGTAACACTCTCTCACTGAGGTGTAATCTCTCATGTGTACTCCACTAAATACCATGTGACCCAATGGCAGTTTTCATGCCTGTTGCTCATTAGCATTTCAAACACATTTCAGTCTCTCGTGCCAACCCCTGGCTTGTTAGCAACCCCAAAAGATGAGCTACGAAGTTTCTTCATTAGCAAAATGTGGCATAATTTCCATATATATATCACATAATTATACATATATCTCACATATTTCTCTTCCAGTGCACAGCTATATTTATGAAGTTATCTCTAACATTTCCCTTGTATCATTCCTGAAAATGATTTTTACATAGGTACTTCTAAAATAGCAAGCAAGCATTTGTTGATAAAAGCCTCGCTGATGTGTCACAGCTAATCAGAGTCAGGAATCGCTGGAAATAGCTGGAAATGGAGGGAAGGGTCAGTCGTAATGGTTAAAAGGCAAAGTACTGCATCTCTTTACTTTAAGCAAGGGGGAGGAATGAAAAGAGAAGCTTTTATCATAGCATTTTCAGCTTCAAGGCAATCAGCTTCAGACGGCCCCTTGAGGGACCCCACGGCGAGCTCCTGTCAATTGAGTCAGCAGAGGGTGGCCATGACAGAAAGAGGGAGAGTTGAAGAGGACGTTCTCTTCAGCTGATGGGACAAAATGTTGCTTCAAATGCGAGGAAAAAGATCAAATAAAGAGAAGTGTGAATAGAATCCAAGAGTGATATCAACCAATAGAGAAAGAGTTCAATGGTTTATGAGGTCAAAGTCAACGTAAAACAAGACTCACAGTCCATTTTAATCCCAAATTTCAAAGTGAAACAACATATGCAACAAGAAAATCCCAGACTCACTGAAATATGTGACTCCACCTCTGCAAAAATGTACCTATACAAATGTTTCACTGCAGTTTTCAGCTGAAGTAAACACTAGAAGTAGTCAAATGAAAGTGTTCAGTTTGTTAGCATTTATATGAAGCTGATTTTCAGGTAGTTCCATTTTTGCATCATTTGTTCTTACAATTTCAGCCCATTTCCTTCACAGTTTACTGCTGCCAATCACTTTTTTCCCCTGTTGTCATTTGTATAAGCCCGTGCAACGTTCCTCAGATCCACAGCCAGAGCTGTTTGAAAAATCAAAAGGAAATAAAAGTAATAGTTTTTTTTGAAAAGACCTCTCATTGCTACTTTTGATGAAGGGCCACAGCATTTTTAAAGTTACTAATTGAAACTTAGGCTCATTGAAAAAAAAAACAAAAAAACAAAACAAAACATGCTTCTACCTGCATTTTTGCAAAACTCCAAAACTCCAAAAAAAAACAAACAACCAAAAAAAAACAAAACAAAAAAAAAACATACCTATACATAAAATTCACTGCAATTTCTCTCAATTCACTAGTGGCAGTTAAACACTAACAACTTTTATGCCTTTTCACATAAATTATGATTACAGGGGCAAATTACTGATGAATAAAGACAAATTTTCACATTGCTGTAGTGCATGATTTGTAAACTAATACATTTTGGCATCTGCATCATATAATCAGCTCCATATGTATGGCTTTTCATTGTGTGTGTTCTCGAGTCTGACCGTCTCAAGGACAAAGAGACAGTAAGGACATCTCTCTGCATATGGCATTTGAGTGCCGCTGAGGAGGTGTCTAACGCTGAACATGCCTGACTGGCCGACATTTACTATAGAGATGACAGACGACACCAGGGACTAGAGTCATGAAGCGTACACACATTAGGACAAAAGCACTGCTGAATAAAAAAGAGAAGTGGTTGCATTAATTTCAACAAGGTCAGAGTTTAGTCTGGCTTAAAACAATTTTCTGTGGTTTCAAAGTGCCCTGTGAGAATATTTGACTTTGCATGTGATTGGAACCTTCCTTCCATAACAAAACCTTATTATGCTAATATACTATTATTATTATTCAACCTTAGTGTGTGTATGCTGTGTATATTATATATCTAACTGAAAATGTCTGGAATACAGCACAACAGTCAAGGTCCTGAGAGACCTTGACATTATTATAAGCACGCAAAGTTTTGATTGGTGTAGCCATAAAAGAAATCTTTAAAAAACATATTAAAAATTGGATGGATACACCATCAAAAATTTGGGGTTAGTAACATTTTTTTTGTTTGTTTTTTAAAGAAGTCTCTTATGCTCATAAATGTTGAAAATATTTGTGCTGCTTAATAGTTTGTAGAAACCATGATACTTTTTTTTCAGAAATGAATTTTGATGAATATGAAGATCATAAGAACATCATTTATTTGAAATACATTTTTTTTGTAACATTACAAATGTCTCTGTCACTATTGATCAATTAAATGCATTCTTTCTGATTAAAAAAATATTAATTTCTTTCAAAAAAAAAAAAAAAAAAAAAAAAAAAAACCTTTTAAGCTGCACTGGCCATTAAAAAGTTCCTTCTGACACAAAATTGCCTGTATCTCTGGAGAACATGACTTTTTCACTTAATACAGCGCAACTAAAACACAACTATCAAAAAGGGTGAAAATGTTCCTCTCTGGTCTGTCATGTTTTATGTTGCTCTCATCGGCATGAACATTTAGCCCTGCTTGGAGTTAAAGGCTTATGAAAGTTGAAGACGGAAACTCCCAAAGTTGCTGTTAGAAGTATGATGACAAGCTCTCTGCTCAAATCTTGTTTTTCTTCTTCTTCTTCTTCTTCTTCTTCTTCTTCTTCTTCTTCTTCTTCTTCTTCTTCTTCTTCTTCTTCTTCTTCTTCTTCTTCTTCTTCTTCTTCTTCTTCTTCTTCTTCTTCTTCTTCTTCTTCTTCTTCTTCTTCTTCTTCTTCTTCAGGAACATCCCTGAACTCAACCACTATTTAAGCTCATTAAATGTCTGAGTCTGACAGAAATGTATTACCCCAAGAGTCCAATATTTCTAACCCAGAGATTTACAATTCACTTATCACATTTTCTTCACTGGGTCTGGAACTTTCTGCTATTTTCAAAGGAGCCCAGTGGAATTCAATAAAGTCTCCTTCACTTCCAGGAAGGACTGTATATTGGACCTACATACTGAACTATCGCTCTTAACAGAGGATGTCAAGCTGCCCAGTAAAGCAGAATTTAACAACATGATTTTAAAGGCTGTATTAAAGATTCATTTAACATGTCCATAGTTAAAGATTCTGATACGTTGGCTTGGATATCAGGAAGTTTTCAATAAACTCTCCCAATTTTTCTCTCAGACTACATTATATTCAGTAGACAACTTCAAGAGCTGTCTGATCTATACTGCATATTCCATTAAAAGTAATATAAACATTGTTTAACTTCAGTGTGGCAAATATAAAATCTACCTTTATACATCTACTGGATGTCTACTACATTTAAAGGTACAGTTCAGCCAAAAATTAAAAATGCAATTTAGAGCAAAGACACTTCCAGGATTCTCCTTTTGAGTTTTACTGAATAAATAAAAGCATAAAAGGTTGGGAACAATAAGATAATGAGTAAATAATGGCAGAAGTTCCATTCTTAGTTGAACTGTCCCTAAAAAAAAAAAAAAAAAAAAACCTATACACTCAAATCTGAAGAACCTATTTTCATTTTAAAGAGCCTTTTGTGCAATGGAGAAATTTAGCATAACATCACTTGCTTACCAATGGATCCTCTGTAGTGAATGGGTGCCGTCAGAATGAGAGTTCAAACAGCTGATAAAAACATCACAATAATCCACAAGTAATCCACACAATTCCAGTCCAACAATTGATATCTTCAACAATATTATTTCTTGTTGCTCTCATTTAAAATATGTTTGTTTTGTTTTATGTTTTATCCAGTGAAAAAGTTGTCCAGAATCAGGAGAGAAATATGCACAGATAAAGCACCGTTTACAAGCAAAAACAGTCCAAAACAGTTCTAAACAAATATGTTGATGAATTTTGGTGTGAGAGGACAACAGAGGATGGACTTTTTACTGGAGAAAACGTTATGCCTTATGGACATACAGTACTGTGCAAAAGTTTTAGGCTACTAGTATTTTCACCAGCTAAAAAATGGTTTTAAGTCAGTTATTTCTATCTTTTTCTGTAGTGTGTCAGCAGGAAATATCAGTTTACTTTTCCAAACGTTATTTTTGCCATTAATTGTAATAATCCAGTGATATTTTTGTTTGCACAAGGAGTCTGACAACAGCTAGTGCTCCACACAGAGATCTGATCTCATCATCATCCAGTCTGTCTGGAATGACATGAAGAAACAGAACAAACTGAGACAGACTAAATCCAGAGGAACCGTAGCAACGTCTCCAAGATGCTTCAAGAAACCTACCTGCAAAGCTACAGTACTGTGAAAAGTTTTAGGCACTCGGGTAAAAATGCTGTAAAGTGAAGATGCTTTCAGAAATAATGCCATAAAGAGATTTTATCAATTAACTTCTATTAACTAAATTAAATCAACATTTGGTGTGAGCACACTATGCATTTAAAACAGCCTTTGCCCCATGTGCACTTGCGCACAGTTTTTCAGGTAGCTTTGCAGGTAGTCCTCTTGAAGCATCTTGGAGACGTTACCACGGTTCTTCTGGATTTAGTCTGTCTCAGTTTGTTCTGTTTCTTCATGTCATTCCAGACAGACTGGATGATGGTGAGATCAGATCTCTGTGTGGAGCACTGGCTGTTTCAGACTCATTGTGCAAACAAAAATCTTACAGGATTATTACAATTAATGGCAAAAAATAATGTTTGTAAATATAAACTGTTATTTCCTACTGACACACTACAGCAAAAGATAGAAATAACTGACTTAAAACCATTTTTTGTTGGTGAAAATACTAGTGGCCTAAGACTTTTGCACAGTAGTGTATATTTTGGCCACAAGTGTTAAAACACCGTAATAATGGATTTGTCTCTTACAAACACGCAGCTTTTCACTTCACAAGATGTTAATTGATAAACTGGATTATTTGGATTATTAGGTTGTTATCAGCTGTTTGCACCCTCATTCTGACGGCACCTATTCACTACAGAGGATCCATTGGTGAGCAAGTGATGTAATGCTAAATTTCTTCAAATCTGTTCCGATGAAACAACACACTCATCCTGAATGGCCTGAGGGTGAGTAAAGGTTCAGCAAATTACAATTTTTGGGTGAACTATTCCTTTGTGTGTGTGTATGCTTTATTTTCCATGAACAAAAACATTAAAGTTAAAGGTAATGGCTGGGGAATTTGTTTTAATCTATAATCCTTTTGAGCATGTATATATTAAAATGTGATATGCACTACATACAGTATATGCCATATGTTCATCATATGCACTCAAGCCAAGTGTTTTATTTGTGGTTTACACCCATGTGGCCTTGTTAGAGATATGGTTTATGCACAAGATATCGACCACATTCATGATAAATGACTGGCCGTAATACTGGATTATGTAGAAAGTGTGAAAAGCCAAACAAACATCCTCCCTGCTGAGTCAAACCGCATTCAGAGAAGCTCCATTAACTGAATTATTTGTGTGTGCAAGAGGCTACGGGAAGCTTGCGGCCTCGTGCCTTCGACCGATTTTACACTGTTACAATACTCCAGCTTGAGTGATATTACTTAAGTATGATTTAGACTGAATAGAGCAACATTCACTGAAGGAGATCCGTCAGAACTCTCCCTGTAATTATGAGTTTGACTGCGCACTTGGTCCCTGACAAACACAGACGGTTCGGATGGGCTTTAGTAGAGTCTGGTGGCACTAGAGGGCTGGTAATTGGAACAACACTGCTGTGTATTAGCAATCAGAACACAGTGGGACAGACCAGCTAAAATCTCCCACTGCTTAAAGCCTCGCTCATCTCAGCAATGGGCCGCCAATGACAGGAACACCACGCGGTGCAGTCATTATTTACTCTGACCATTTCTTTATTGAGGTTTCTCTCATAGGATGGACACTGGAGAGACGACAAGAGAAGGACAGAAAGAAAACAAGAAAGAAAAAAAAGTCTAGTTCCATGCATAAGTTTTGATTTGTTATAAATGCATGCATTTATTTGATGTTTCATGTCAACACATCTTTACTGCAGAGTACACAACCTTCTAGCAGCTTCTGTCAAATTGTGTTAATTTAATTTCAAACTACTCAGAAAATTAATGACAAATAGCTTGTGGCGTTCCGTATTTGTAAGTCACTTTGGATAAAAGCATGTGCTAAATGAATAAATGACAGTGTAAATATGAATTGTTGTGCATTCAACTTATTTTAACCAAAGATTAATTAAACTTCCTTTTTTGAAGTTTTAATTTGTTAGCATAATGAGCTTTTACAATATATGCACATGAATTTTAAACACTGACATATTTAAAAAGTGGAAAAAAGTTAACTCCTTCACTGTTTGTTTTTAAATGTAATTTTAGACTATATATAGAAATTATACTTTTATTTAGCAAGGATGCTTTAAATTGATCAAGAGTGATGATAAAGACATTTATGTTACAAAAGATTTCTATTTCAGATAATGCTGTTCTTCTGAACATTCTATTCGTCAAATAAACCTCAACATAATAATAATAATAATAATAATAATAATTATTATTATTATTATTATTTTTTTTTTTGAGCAGCAAATCAGAATTTTACAATGATTTCTGAAGGATCATGTGACTGGAGTAATGATGCTAAAAATTCAGCTTTGAAATCAGAAAACAGTTATTTTAAATAGTAAAAATATTTCTAAATTTTACTGTTTTTGCTGTACTTTTGATTAAATAAATGCATACTTGGTGAGCAGAAGAGACGTCTTTAAAAACATTACACATCTTACTGTTCAAAAATTATAATAATAACACTAATAATAATAATAATAAATTATTGTTATTAGTATTATTTCAGCATTACACATTTAATATTGTCACAGACGTACCATAAAACACTAATGACACCACTGACTCAAAATGTTATAGTTACTGAGATACTCAGCCCATCTGACATCTTGCTAGTGGGACATCTAGCTCTGTTTTCTCAATGATTTCATTGCATAATTATAGACAACTTCAAGTTCTCAAATATCAATATTTAAGTACTAACAACATGGTCCATCATGTGCCAGACAACAATACTCACTAACACACAATGGAAACACAGACACACACATACCAAGCAGATCAAAGTCCACCCCCAACTGC
Organism: Tor tambroides; assembly: GCA_021397915.2. Classification (NCBI taxonomy): domain Eukaryota; kingdom Metazoa; phylum Chordata; class Actinopteri; order Cypriniformes; family Cyprinidae; genus Tor; species Tor tambroides. The sequence goes on along the minus strand of JAFVLL020029237.1, from coordinate 16,057 downwards.
TCTCTCCCAAACCAACAGAAGAAGAAAAATCAGTACTGATCTCCAAACAGAAGACATGCAAGATGACACACTTACGGATGCCTACTGCCTCTCAAGTACAGGCCTCCAGAGATTCCCTGGAGAACTGAGAGCAGCGAGGGAGGGTCTGCCCAGAAATCTGTCAGCCTCTCCAGGACGGCTATTGGCTGACTGGCAGAGAGTTTCTATGTCACTTTGATGGAAGCCCTGTGGTGCATGGCATTGGCTCACAGAACACTGCAGAAAGGCGCAGCTTCTCATTATCCAAACACATTATGGCACAGTTCACCTCAGGTTCTGCCCAAAATCAGACTATTAGGCTTGGCATCCGGTACCGGGGTGACGGCAATACGGAATAACCGTGAATCTGCAGACCTTATGCTGCTTTCCGACGCTTTCTTGAGCGGTCGGAGGATCACGATTGCTTGTTAAGAGAATGAAGTCTACCCATTTAGCAGGAAGCCTCCTGAGGGGGAGACATGGAGAGACGATGATATTCCCCATGGATACATTCTGAGGATTTTGGAATTCAAAGATATAAAAAGAAAGTAGCAGAAAGCAAACAAATGCAATCCGCCATCTGCGGCTGCGGTGGAGCAATACAATATGCATGAACCACTCCACAAATAAACAATCATCTTACATAAAGTTAACCCAGAGTTATAAATAGCTGGTTTAAAAACATCAAATGTCTGCATAACTAATCAAAATCGATCATTCAAGCCTATTACCAGAGTTATTATGGGAGAAATAATGATCAGACAACATGTTTGTAAAATTAACAAATAATATGGGCATTATAGGTTTATTAATAATCAATTATAATAACAAAATAAAATAATTGCAATAATTATGCATTTTAATTTAATTATATTTTATTATTATATGCAGATTTATTTTAGTAAATACACATTTTATACACATTCTTTTCTAATTCTATAATAAATATAATAATATTTATTTAATGATTAATTCTTATTGTAAAAATAAGAAAAATATACAGTGAATATATGTTTAGCAATATTATTATTATTATTATTATTATTATTATTATTATTATATTAAGCTTAAAGGTCATTTTTATTTAAATGTTATTGTAAAAAGACAAACAGGAAAACTGAATAAACAAACAAACAAACAAACAAACAAACCAGGGTTTTAGGCTGTATTTAGACGTACACATTTTGGTGACAGTCTTAAAAACTTTTTTTTAAAGAGAAATTAAATAAATTTAAAGAAATTAAGACCAGAAAATAAGAAAATAAGAATCAAATTAAAATAAGACAAAATTAAGTTTGACATGAGGGCAATCTCTAAAGGTTAAGCACCTACTTTCACCAACCATTTGTTGAAAAAGAAAATAACTTTTTCTTATTCATGAAAAGTGCTGAATGACTATTCAATTCAGTCTTTGCAGGGTTTATATATTTAGTGATTAGTTTATTAGTAAGCAGAGAGCTCATCCATACAGCTTGCATCTGCTAAAATATGAAATATAGATCATATTTGGGTGTTGTATCATTCATCAGTAGAACAGCTCAAGCATGTTTTATTCTGCCTGAGGAATTGTTTATATGTGCGCTTGATTTGTGTTGCTTACACCCTACTCCCTGTTTATCTCTTCTCAGCACCGGACTGTCTTCTCACAGAATAAGGAAAGGATCTAATTAGACACACAGAGATGTATAAATGCTCCCCATGTGATGCCAGAATGTTGCTGATGGATTTGGGGCCAAATCTGGCTCTCGTACAAGCCTTCATTAAAAAACAACAGCATCACCTTCAGTTTTCTGTCTCTTTTCCCATAATGCCACAGGGTTACCATGGAGATGAGGTTGATTGCTCCCTGCTCATGTCAAGTGTGTCACCCTCTGAAAGGATGTTTAAGGTGTTCTAAGTTGTTTTGCTAATTGCAACCACATGTGTTCTCTTCAAAACACCACCATCCAAAAACATGCAGAAAACCATATTAGACCAACATAATTCAAGCAATTCAAATAAAAGTTATCAAATTGAAGGAAACACTGTATGTTTTACCGTAGCGGCAAATTTACCATTGCAAGTTTATGTACAAAACTAAACTAAACTAAACTAAAATAAATGCAATTTATTCCTGTAATTGCAAAATTATAATAATAATAATAATAATAATAATAATAATAATAATAATAATAATAATAATATATATATATATATATATATATATATATATATATATATATATATATATATATATATATATATATAATATTAAGCAATTAATTCCCGTAATGGCAAAGTTGAATGTTTTGCTTTTTTTTTTTTCTTTAAAATGTTCTACACACACACACACACACACACACACACACACACACACACACACACACACACACACACTTAAATAAAAACTAATAATATTAATAGTAACAAAAAAAGAAAAATAAAATTTACATATTTTTATATTTATATTTATATTTTATTATTTTAAAATAACATTATTTTAAACATTTAAAAATTATGCAAAACATTTTATTGGTTGACTAATAAAGTCTTGCTGGATAGGCTAATTAAGAAATCTGGTGGGACATCAGCATAGTATCAATACCAAAACATATAGTCTTCTATATACTAGTGGCCAGCATGTGTGAAATGATCTGCAGGCAGGAAGCATTTCTACTTTTCTGAATGGCTAAAAGCAACACTTTTCTGCCATTTACAGAGCTTAAGGGCTATCACCGAGACTGGCCATTTTTCTGGTCTCCAATTTCAACGATATCTTTCAGGTAGAAGGGACATTTATGCTTGCTATTATTCGTGCCATTCCAAAAATCCCTTACAGCACCTTTAGAGGTAGAATGTAAGGAATGTACTACTGCAAGCAATTAACTGGGTACAGTTTCCTGCCAAGAAATAGACTGTAAATGCCAAAGAAAGCTCTGCACGGAGGTGTGCTGGTGGCTTTTCTGCCAGACACACTGTTGGTAAAAACTCTGTGGAAAAGTAATGGACATCTCCTTTCACTTCAAGAAAACACAGCTATTGAGAATCCTCAGACTTTCACAAATGAAATCCTAAGTGTTCTCTTCAAATGAGCTAGTGCAGATGGCTATAGTGGAGCAGCATATTTATAATATAATGGAGTCATTTGACATGTTTCAGATGGATATCATCATATTAGCAACAAATGCCTCCATTTTAAGACACTTCAGATATTATGCTCCTACAATACATTCTTATACTGCATGTACACTGATGAGATGAAGGACATTTGATGCATTCACACTGTGGTAAGCAGCAGAAAAAAAGATCTCAGGTTTTCAGAATAAAAATTTTTCAAGTGGCACAGAGTGTAAATAGATCCAAAAGATTTGCGAAACATTATCCTGGACAACAGGGATTTTTCGGCATTAAACCACAAAACGAGTAACACAATTTTAAGAAAAATATCAACTTTCAACATTAATAATAATAGGTATTATCTATCTATCTATCTATCTATCTATCTATCTATCTATCTATCTATCTATCTATCTATCTATCTATCTATCTATCTATCTATCTGTCTGTCTGTCTGTCTGTCTATCTATCTATCTGTCTATCTGTCTGTCTGTCTGTCTGTCTGTCTATCTGTCTGTCTATGTATATATCTGTCTGTCTGTCTATCTATCTATCTATCTATCTGTCTGTCTGTCTGTCTGTCTATTTATATTTAGTGTAGCAAATCAGCATATTATAATTATCTCTGAATGATCATGTGACACTGAAGAGTGGAGTAATGATAATAAAAATTCAGCTTTCCATCACAGAAATAAAATATATTTTAAAATATATTAAAATACGTTTTATTATATAAAAGGTATGACATTAAACCACACAACCACCAGATTTCTACCAGAAAATTGAGATTTCTGATTGAATAATACCACTAAAAATTTTTTTTTATGAAAACAATAACATTTTTATTAGTATTTTTATTTAGAAATAACAGAATAATAGTAATTAGAAATGTAAGGATGCATTAAATTGATCAAAAGTGATAGTAAATATATTCATAACACACACTGTTATTTTGAACTTTTTATTCACTAGAGAATCCTGAAAAAAGTAAGATACATTTTTTAATTGTTTTAAAAAAATATATATTAAGCAGCACAACTTTCAACATTAATAATAATAAGCTTTATTGATTGATTGATTGATTGGCAAATCAGCATATTACAATAATTTCTGAAGGATCATGTGAAACTGAAGAGAAGTGAAATTCAGCTTTCCATCACATAAATAAATTATATTTGAAAATATATTAAAATAGAAAAGTTATTTTTAATTGTAGTAATATTTTTATTTATTTATTTATTTATTTATTTGTTTGTTTGTTTTGTTTTGTTTAAATATATGCAGCCTTGCTGAGAGCCTTCTTTCAAAAACATTTTTAAAAATCCTTCCGACCCCAATCTTTTGAACGGTATTGTACATAAGACTACAGGAAAAACAAAAACAAAAACAAACAAAAAAAAAAGGACATTCCTGACATCTACTTATAATAATACAGATTTAACTTAACCTTTAGCCTAAGCTTGTTTGCTGGTCTTACCTGGTCTTAACTGGTCTCCCAGCCTGTTCAGGTTGGTCTGCTGTGATTTCATTCTCTTTTTAGATCACCTAAACCAGCTAAATACAAGCTTGGCCAGGCTGCAAAACCAGTTTAAAAGATGCACAGTAAAACCAACTTAAACCAGCTGAGACCAGCAAGCCATCTGTTTTAAGTATTTTTTTCTCCCCAGCAGGGTTTGAGTTTGAGGGTTAAAAAGCATCTGCTAAATGAATAAATGCAGATCATGTGAAGCAAGCGTGGAAAATTCAGTTAAAACAGCTGCTAGTCTAAAATAACAATGAGAATTCAACTGTTAAGATTAAAATCAAACAAAATCGAGCAACAGCTGACTTGCTTGTGTGATTTTTGCCCTTTATCAACATTCAGCACACTGATATCGCAAGCAATGTATGTATTCATGAAATCAAAGACCTCCCCCTGATTAAAATCTGATTGGTCACACAGGAGACGCATCTGCTGAGATGCATGTAAATAAATACCAGGTGTAAACAGAAATCTGGGTCCAGACCACCTGAGGCAGATGTTAATATCAGATGTAAACAGAGCCATAGATTCATTTAACAGTGATTCCAGCATTAACAAACACGCAACATTTCTGTAAAATCAGGTCTACGCTCACACGTGAAGGCCATATAAATGTCACTCAACAGCTTACTGATTCACCGACTATATAAGGCATTTAGACAGACATAAACGTTCACACTTCCCACACTGGCAATATTTTCTGAGAGAGACACATCTCACCCACTCAGATAATTGAACACTAAAAGCTAACATTTTTATTGCTTTTGTGTTAGGTCAAGATTTATGTTTCATTCTCATTAGCTAAGCAAAGAGGGAAAAAAATACTAATAATATATCCGATGCAATCATGGTAGGATCACTTTAATGCTATTTGACCATGACGAGTAAATTACTTTGTGGTTATGAAGTAGCAGTGCTCAATTAAAGCAAGCTTGAAAGCATACGAATATTATGAGCTTTTTGTAATATCACTTTGGGTTTACTTCACAATAACAGCAAGATGCATCTCAACTTGTCAAAGATAACACAATAACTCACAGACGTGCTGAATTCCATTGTGGTCCTTAAAATAAATAATGTCTGAATAAGATATTGTCTGGCCGAGATGAACGGATAAATTATGACTGCTCAATAATTCTGCTCTGCAGCTATAAAACGACATTAGATTTAATTGGGTTCACAAAGAGCGCAAACCGAGGCCCATTCTTGATGGTCTAAGTGAAAACGACTGCAAGACAATTTGAGCCTAATTTAATTAAAATGCCCCTAAGTACCACCGGAACCGAGAAGAATTGGAGAAGTGAGTGATTTAGAAATATTACTTCAATCAGCAAAGGGACTCAAGTCTGCAACAAAAGCTCCAACGCCCCTGGTCAAGTGAAATCAACTAGCCTCAGTGTCATTCATCTCATTGTGAAATGTAGTGTAAGAAAAATGTGATATAATGAGATATTAGGAGATATAGTGGAACACGGGGCCAGTTGTCAGTAATCTATATCTCAGAAATAGTCTTTTCTCTTGCAGCACTTCAGTATGTTGGTTTCAAACATCAAGTAACAAGTGATTAATTGCATTACTGTTCAAAAGCTTTTTTTTTTTTTAATTAATTTATTTATTTTTAAAGAAATTAATACTTTTATTCACCAATAATGATTTAAATTGATCAAAAGTGGCAGAATGAATGAATAAATGAATAAATAATAAATAAATAAATAAATTAATTAATTAATTAATTCTATTCCAAAAAAGTAATAAATGTTGTTCTTTATTATTATTATTATTATTATTATTATTATTATTATTATTTACACTGATAATGATAAGAAATGTTTCTTGAGCAACAAATCATCACATTAGAATGATTTCTGAAGGATCATGTGACACTGAAGACTGGAGTAATGATGCTGAAAATTCAGCTTTGCATCACAGGAATAAATTACTTTTTAAATATATATTCAAATAGAAAACAGTTATTTCAAACTGCAATAACATTTTCTTAAATGTACTCTTTAGTGTATTTTTGATCAAATAAATGCAGCCTTGGTGAGTAAAAAATACTGAACAATAGAGTGTGTGTGTACACAAGTTACAAGCTGTATATATACACTGTATATAAAATTACTTTAAATGTATAATTACAAATATTAAAAATAATTACCATTTTTACTGTATTTTTGAACAAATAAATGTAGCCTTGGTGAGCATAAGAGACTTCTTTTAAAAAAAAATTAAAAATCTTACCAACCATAAACTTTGGTAAGACTGACATGCACATTATTTGTTGTTGAAAACAATGGTTGAATTTGTTCTGTTACCTTTTAAAATGCCACAAAATTTAGCTAAAAAGCCTATACAAATTTTTCTATTTAATAGCCACTGTGACAACTTACCCCGTATCAACTCACATGACTGGGGCATGTGACCACAAAAGGTCAGTGTGTGTTAAATGGACTTGTTCTTTTAACTTACAGTACAGCTGCCATCGGGGCATGTTTCACAAAAGGTCAACGTTATCTTCACTGAACCCTGATCTATTTTCCTGAGCAATAGCGATGGTTACCTTTAAGATCTGTGCCTAGAAATTGTCTGTAAAAATGACAAAAACACCCCACCCTATGATAATTATTCACTGGAGTGAGCACCAGGTCGCTCATGTTTTTTCTGGAACCACAATATGACACAGAAGCAGTGGTAGTGGACCATAAACTGCCCCCAAAAATATACAGGAATACAGAAAGTAATAAATGCAAATACAGTATTGATAAAAAGCAAAAAATGGCTTGTGGACAGACAGTCCCTGGCACAAACCTGAATAGCGCAGTGAAGTGGGAGTTTAAAAATAGAGTCCGAGGCAGCGTACATGCATGAGGGGGGGTTCTGCAGAATGATTAGCTCAGACAGCTTGAGTAGGAGTTGTTGAGCAGTGTGACAGCCTGCAGGAAGAAAACTGTTACTTAGTCTGCTTGTTTTGGCCTGAAAGGCCCTTAACTGTTTTTTTCCAGGTGGTAATGGACAGATCATGTGGCAAGTAACAGCGATCTTTCCCGATGCTTCAGGCTCTTCATACACACAGCACAGTGCAAATGTCCTTGATAGCGGGAAATCGGCCCCAGTGAACTGAGTCATGGTCACCGTTCACTGCAGTGATTTCCCGTTTTAGAGTAAATGCTGTAGAACACAGAAAACAATTCTGTGATGCACCTACAAAAGTTTCAAACGAGAGGTAGTTCACTCAAAAACAAAAATCATGTCATTATTCACTCACCCTCATGTTGTTCATTCGTTAGTTTGTTAGTTATGTTGTTCATTCATTTATGTTAATGCACAATATGTGAATGGAATGGATTTTCAGTGAATAATGACTTTGAATAATTTATTTAACACATTTAATATAAAATCCCAAAATGCATAAAAATGCTGTTTTATAAAATATTACATATTTTAAATATGAAATGTTATAACATTTTTTTTTAATGCATATATTAAAGTTTTATATATTGAAGCTAATCAATGGACATTGTACGGAAAAGAGCAAAAAAATATTCTTGAGAGAGAGAGAGAGGTAGCTGACTCAAAAATAAAATAAAATAAAATAATATATATATATATATATATATATATATATATATATAGTATTGTTATTATTTTTAGGTTTTATACATTGAAGCTAATCAACCTAGAGCAGAATATTCTTTAAATATATTATAAAGCACCCAAAACACATAAAGAATGCTGTTTTATAAATATTAAATATTTTTATATTTTATATACCGAAGCTAATCAACCAGTTTATACACACTGTGGTTTGTATGGAAAAGAGCAGAATAAAAATTCTTTACATATTTCCTTAAATAAATAAATAAATAAATAAATGCCAGCTTAGAATGACACAGCCTATTCATTTTCAAAATTTTCCTCAAAAAAAAAAATAATAAAATAAATAAATAAATCAAACACTATATATATTTTGTTATAGATCCTGACATGCCATCTTGTATTAGTCGTTTTCGATTTAGGTAATAAGATGAAATTTTTACTATGCTGTTAAAATGTAACCATTGATTGACTCCAGTGTCACAAAATCTCATCCCTTCCCCTGCCAATGAAATACACGTGGATGGTTTTATCATTTGTTCTTAACCTTGTTCTTCAAGGTTAAAGAGGCTGTCTTTTAATTAACCATGAGCTTCGATTTCATTTCAGAAGTGTAATATATGTTCAACGGGAAGCTAGAATAGATATAAAATATGAATGTCATAGCAACTGTGTACTTTTATAAGCATGGCACACAAGTACAAAAAGATAGGCAAATGTGAATGGCCAAAGGCCTTGATTAGTGAGGTTCTATTTAAAATGCTAAGCCCTTTTCATAACACTGCATCTAATTGAAAAAGTTTGCAATCATAAACACGGAACAGTCAGTGTAGTCATGGAACTTGTTGCTCGCCTCGCCTGTAACGAAGGTGCACTTTCCTACAGCAAGCGCACAACCCACGAGTCCCTGAATAATAGTGCTCTAATGATTTCACACACACAAAAGCTGCCTAGAAACCCATATCCGTAGAATGAATAAGTGTTTGTTCTGAATGTGTCAAAAAAAAAAAAGACTGAGTACTTTGCTGACCTTAAACTTTTTTCTCAAACTTATTTTCTAAAAGGAACAGTTCACATGAAGATAATGTCATTATTTACTCACCCTAATGCCATTCCAAACTTGTATTTCTTTATTCTAAACAACAAAAGAAACATTTTGAAGAATATTTTCCACACAGACACAACGCATATTTACCAAAAAACCTCTTCTGATGCCATAAAACAGCTTAGTGTGAGGACCAGATCAGAAGTTGTAAATGAATCAGTTCAATTTGTGAATGCACTGAGATCAGCTGGTTCACTGAAAAGAATCATCTCAAATGATTCATTCACTCACAGACTCAGTTGCAGCATTTCTTGAGTTAACGACTCACAAATTTCAATCTGGTGCTCATACAAAGCTATCATAAGACTTCAGAAGACTTGAAATATATCATACAAGTCAAATGGACTAATTTTAAGGTACTTTATTTATTTATTTGTTCACTATGAACTGCAACTGTGTGAAAAATATGCTCAAAGATGCAAATAATGTTTTTACGAGAAAATACTATATTTCAGTATTTCTACTTCAAAAATTTTAATTCAGTGTGTTTTGTCATTTCTTTGTTTATTTTGTGTTTTTGTTTATTTTTTGTGAAATTTACCAGCAACTTCAGAACATTTTATTTTTTCAGTGTGGCTTTATGAAGACTCTTCCAAAATATATATATATATATATATATATATATATATATATGCATATCTCTAGAAAATTAAAGAGTGTATGGGTTTGGGATGACATGAGTGTTGATTGGAAACTATGAGATAAAACGTCCGGTAGAGGGGTGGAGGAATGTCATGACCTTCATTCGGTTTCATGCTACTGCCACCCCAATCTGTTCCTTCATGTTGCTACGGAAACGCAGATAAGGTAGTTTGACAAGGTCATACTCATGGTCTCATCCATTCATCATCATAAACTCCCAATATAAATAATTCATGATTTTTGCTCTTGAGGAAATCTGTTCCTCCACAAGGAACAATTAAAATCATAATCCCAGGGTTCCTCTGGGGCATATCAAGGCAATGGTGTATCTTTGAGTGTCGCCTGAAAACGACCATATTTTAAACCAGTGTCATTAAATAACCTTGCTGCTATCTTTGAGTCAGTGGGCTTATTCACCTAGAAATCATGCTGATGCAAAAGTGCTCAAATCAATCACTCGCTCAGATACATTCATGCAATCTTAAGAATAGATTAGCTCAAAAAGTCATTATTGACATGGATGAATATGAAAAAAAGAGCTGCATGAGGCTGCATTTATTTGATTAAAAATACAGCAAAAAACACTAAAATTGTGAAATATTATTACAATTTTAAAACACTGTTTTATATTTGAATATATTTTAAAATGTAATTTATTCCTGTGATGTAAAGCAGAATTTTCGGCATCATTACTCCAGTCTTCAGTGTCATATGATCCTTAAGAAATCATTCTAATATGCTTATTTGCTGCTCAAGAAACAATTGTAAAATTATAAATATCTCTATTGTCAATTTATATCATTTTAATGCACCCAAGTAAAAAAACAAAAACAAACCAAAAAAAACAAACAAACAAATGTATAATAAATGTATCCAAAATGCTGTCCCACAACCAAAAAAATAAAACAAACAAAAAAAACAACACATTTTAAAACACAGCATTTTAGTATTGAAATCTTCTGCTGATTAGCATTTTTGATCTAGGTTCAAAAGTATCTAAAATTGTTACTACCGAAAAAGTCACGACCAAAATTTGGGTGAAATAAACAAAATTTTAGTACAGTTATGCATTTTTTTTTTTTAATTTTACTGTTTTATTAGTGTTTTAGTATGCAAGTTAAAATTCTGTAATGTGATGTGGTCACTACCAAAGCATGACTGTCACTACCGAAACATGGGAGGTTTTGTCAAAAATAAAGTATACAGAATTATCAACCAAGATGTTATGATGGTTTTTGGTTCAATGAATATTCAAACTATTGAATTCTTAACTTTAAAATAAGTATGATCAACTTTTTGCCTTTTACAAAGAAAAATTTGATTCAAAATACAACAAATCTTATAGATTACACTCGAAATATTGTTAAAAATGTAATTGCTATTAATTTACCTCTGAAAAAAAAAGTAATAAAATAGCAATATATATATATATATATATATATATATATTGCTGTGCTTTGCTAGTGACAAATTTCGGGAGAGGACAAATATTCCAAAACTTTCTGAAAATACAATATGAGAATTAACTGTACAATATATATATATATATATATATATATATATATACACATATACATATACATACATACATACATACAGGTGCATCTCAGAAAATTAGAATATGGTGAAAAAGTTCATTTTTTCTTGTAACTTATTTCAAAAAGTGAAACTTTCATATATTTTAGATTCATTACATGTAAAATAGAACACTTCAGAAGTTTTTTTGTTTTAATTTTGATGATTAGAGCTTACAGCTAATGAAAGTCAAAAATCAGTATCTCAAAATATTAGATTATTTACATTTGAGTTTTAATAAATGACCATCCATACAGTATAAATTCTGGGTATCTCTTGACTTGGTAATGGTCCAGAAGACGATCATTGACACCCTCCACAAAGAGGGTAAGTCACAGAGGGTCATTACTGAAAGGGGTGGCTGTTCAAGGAGTGCTGTATCAAAGCATATTAAATGCAAAGTTGACTGGAAGAAAGAAATTGGGTAGAAAAAGTTGCACAAGCAACAGGGATGACCGCAAGCTTGAGAATACTGTCAAGCAAAGCTGATTCAAACACTTGTGAGAGCTTCAAAAGGAGTGAACTGAAGCTGGAGTCAGTGCATCAAGAGTCACCACGCTCAGACATCTTCAGGAAAAGAGCTACCAAGCCACTTCTTATACAGTAACATCGTCAGAAGCATCTTACCTGGGCTAAGGAGGAAAAGAACTGGACTGTTGCTCAGTGGTCCAAAGTCCTCTTTTCAGATAAAAGTAAATTTTGCTTTTCATTTGGAAATCAAGGTCTGGAGTCTGGAGAGGCACAGAATCCAAGCTGCTTGAAGTCCAGTGTGAAGTTTCTGAAGTCAGGGATGATTTGGGGTGCCGTGACGTCTGCTGGTGTTGGTCCACTGTGTTTTATCAAGTCCAAAGTCAATGCAGCCATCTACCAGGAGATTTTAGAGCACGTTATGCTTCCATCTGCTGACAAGCTTTATGGAGATGCTGATTTCCTTTTCCAGTAGGACTTTAGCACCTACCCACAGTGCCAAAACCACTTCCAAGTGCTTTGCTGACCATGATATTACTGTGCTTGATTGGCCAGCCAACATGCCTGACCTGAACCCCATATGGAATCTATTGGATATTTTCAAGAGAAAGATGAGAAACAGTCGATCCAACAATCCAGATGAGCTGAAGCTCAATAGTGCCTCAGCAGTGCCACAGGCTGATCGCTTCCATGCCACACCTCACTGATGCTGGAATTTGTGCTAAAGGAGCCCCGACCTGTTTTGCAAATCCTTTTTTTGATTGATCTTAGGAAATATTCTAATATTTTGAGATACTGATTTTTGACTTTCATTAGCTGTAAGCTCTAATCATCAAAATTAAAACAAAAAAACGTTTGAAGTGTTTTACTTTACATGTAATGAACCTAAAATATATGAAAGTTTCACTTTTTGAAATAAGTTACAAGAAAAAATGAACTTTTTCACCATATTCTAATTTTCTGAGATGCACCTTATATATATATATATATATATATATATATATATATATATACACACATATATATATATTAGCTTAGTTAAGATAAAAAAAAAATGTAATATGTAGAAAAATAATAAAAGCACATGGGTTTGACATTATGGTGAGTAAATGACAGAATTTTCATTTTGTCAAACTATTCCTTTCCTGTCTTTGCTGATGTGACATCAAGACCAGAAACAGCTTGAATTCTGCAATGGCAGTGCTTTGACGTCTATGACATGACTTGTGACAGATGGTCCCACGAATGCATCAACACAATCATGTCACCCAACTACATAAAAGTCAGCTTCCATGTTTCTTGTCATCATGCTGGGGTTTTTCCTCAAGCGTTGACAAAGTAATGACAGCATACTCACAAATAGATGTGCTATGACAAAGTGCACAGTTCGAGAACCGATAACACAACTTTCCACCGACGTTTCAACACATTCTACTTTCTTAAAGCTATTCAGACTCTAGAGCTATTGTACTCACAGGTACCATTTCGTCCGGCTAGAAGTGGGAAAATAATAAAGCTTTGACGCCCACCTCTTGAATTGATAGGCATGTTAGGGACAGGACTTGCCCTCCCCTTCTGATATTGCAGGTATTTCAGCTTTCCAGAGGCATGGGAACCCCTTTTAAGCCATCAGTCAAGACAGATTTAGTGACTTACAGCAGGTGTTGTTTGCTTGTTCTTTCACCCTGTCCTTTCTACTTATTGTCTTTCTCTTTCCCTCTCTCTCTCTCTCTTCATCTCTTTTCTTTTCTCTCTACCCATGTGCAGCAGAAAAATGGCTTTTGGACTGCCGATGAAAATGTTTCTTTTGAGCATTCATCCCCTACTGTTCTGTCTGTGGGCCATTGTGTTGTAATTATAGGGCTGTGTCTGATATCTTCCTGATAAACCACAAGCACTCCACTTGCATCCCTTCAACATTAAACTGGGTTATCCATTAGTAGGATTTCAGCTGCTGTGAAATGTGACAAATGTTGTGGGAGAATTGTTTTAACATCCTCTCACTAAGAAAAAATATGATCTGAATTATCAGAGATGGAGATAATAACGACTAGACAGATCCGCTTCTTGAAAATACAATTATGCGTTGGATGATGTAAATGTGTGCGGCAAGTTCTTCTCCTTCTTACAGCTTCTTTTCTGTGTAATAGGAAACATTTTTGATATATGTTATTGTTTATAATGTATAACAACACTAGCTGCACCTGTAGCTACTGTGAGCGGCATCCACAGGACCAGGGGGCTGTGACCCACAAATGGATCACAGGTCTGTTCTGACCCATGCACAGAAGGTAAAAACAACGCTACATGCAAATAATAGTCAGCAAATATAGCTAGCAAGCAAACAGATAAATAAATGGGCTTAATTTTAAAGTAAGAGGAGAGCTAGCAGGGTAAACATTTCCATTTCTTTAATGGTTGATGTCAAAGGTTGGTATCCAGTCATTTGCTTGAATTTGATATGAAGTGGCTGTAGTCCATAACCATGCTATAATGTACTCCACTGTCTATTTGCAAAACCATCCAAAAAATATCCACTGAATGCCACTAAAAGTGAGTATTATATAAGGTATTATGATGCTACCTTTCAAAATGTTGGTAATTTAATTTAATTTAATTTAATTTAATTTAATTTAATTACATGTTTTAATAAAGCCTGCCCACCAAGGATGCATTTATTTGATCAAAAATACAGTAAAACAGCAATATTGTGAAATAATGTTACAATTTAAAATAACCATTTTCTATTTTAATCTATTTTAAAATGCAAATTATTCCTGTGATGCAAACCTGAATTTTTAGCATCATTACTCCAGTCTTCAGTGTCACATGATCCTTCAGAAATCATTCTAATATGCTGATTTGCTGCTCAAGAAACATTTCTTATCATTATCGATGCTGAAAACAGTTGTGCAGCTTAATATTTAATCTATTTAAACGTACATTTCAGTTCGGGATTCTTTGATAAAATTTGATCAGATTTGGAACTAAACCCTGTATTATCATTTACTCATCAGTGATGTAATGTAAATGGTGTTTGATCTGTGCATATTTCTCTCCGAATTCAGATGAAACTATATATATGTATTTTTAATGGAGAAAGCAATATGGATAAAGGACTTGTTTAAAGTTACAATGTCTTAATAATGATTTTTTTTCTTACAAACAAGCAGCTTTCACTTCACAAGATGTTAATTGATGGACTACTTTGATCGTGTGGATTATTGTGATGTTTTTATCAGCTGTTTGGACTCTCATTCTGACGGCACCCACTCACTGCAGAGGATCCATTGGTGAGCAAGTGATGTAATGCTAAATTTCTTCAAATCTGTTTTGATGAAGAAACTAATCTTGGATGGCTTGAGGCCTACATTTTCTTTAAATTTTTTTTCTGGGTGAACTGTTCCTTCTCTGCTATTTTCTGTGCAAAAAAAGAAAATGATGATTTATAAAGCTCCAAAAACACTTTCAACTGACAAAAAAAATCACTATATTTCTTCTAAAGCCATATTTGAAATAGTGCATCTAAAGTCATCACATTTTCAGCTGAATTTGTATATTTACAGGCCACAATCCATCTTGTAAGACTCAAGAACCAAACCGTATGGTATCAGTAATGTTAAATCTGGTGCAGTTTTTCTCCTTGAACAATAATCATGTATAAATCATCATCCACTTTACTTGTATGCAAAGCAGGAGCTCGGTTATTCAGCCTAAAATCTCATTTTGTGTTTCACCGAAGAAAGAAATTATACAAGGTTAAGGCTTGAGTAAATGATGACAAAATGGTCATTTTGGGGGGACCTATTTCTTAAACATTTGAATTGAAAATGGAATGTTTATTGTTGATGTGGCTGTCAAATTGTGAGTTTGGAAGCATGTGAGTGCAGGTGCGGAGCGTGAGTGCACGGCGTTTAATGGGACCGGCATGAATGAAGTAGCGTAGTCTTGCTGTCAGCAAATGTGTTTCATAATGTTGTGTTGGCATGTGGTCTGAAAATGACAAGAAGGAAAATATTAAAGGTTATTAACTGCCT
>JAFVLL020029236.1:50541-190272 GCA_021397915.2 Tor tambroides | reverse complement strand
GCAACTTAAGTTGAACTCTTTCCCATTTTTTTCAGTGACAATTGAGAATTGTTTCCAGATGTCTGACTTGCCTTGCTTTGCTTTTGTCAAGTAAACCGCTTTAATTTTCTTCTCAATTTAATGTGTTGACTCCATTTCTATTACACACCAAATCCCACCGTTGCCTGCGGGTCTCCCACAAAATTTTCTGACCGCCCACTCCCGCCCGCTACCGCGAGATTTGCGTTGGGTCCCGCGGGTCCCGCGGGAGCCCAAACCCAGTGCAGCCCTCTAGCGTGCAGTGCCCTCGCCATCACGGATGCCACTCCAGTGATCCAGAGCATTGTGCATGTTGCATCTGAAGACACTAAGTCAGTCCAAAGGCGTTCGAGGCTGGCAACCAGCGTGGAGGACCCTCAGTTCGTGTCGGTGTGAGCTTCTGGCATTCCAAAGGTCTCTACGCTAACGAGCTACGCAGACACAGTTTCAACACTCTCAACTTTGCCGGCTACTACTCACCCCAGTATCCCAGGCACAGCACCGTCAGTCTTGGAAACAGACAATGTAGTCTCTGTCCTGCCAGTTATGGCCACGGCCATTTTCTGTGTTTGGGCTGCACACACTACCAAAGTTTCCCCAGAGGTGGCAGCCTTTGCTGTAGAACCTCCCGAGGAGGTGGCCCCCACTCAATTCTCCGAAGCTGATCCTAAGTCTAGCCCAGAGAAGGCTCCTGATCCCAAGTCTAGTCCAGAGAACTTCCAGAGGTGGCGGCATCCGCTACAGAACCTCCAGGGGTGTTCACTTCAGCTCCTCTCAAAACAGGGTTGTCCACTTATGAACTTTTTGTCTGTCCTGACGAGGTCATGGAGACCGTCAGTGAATCCCCTGTCCTACCCGTCTTGGCCCTAGAAGCCAATCATGAACTCTCAGTCTGTCCTGTTCCGACTAAGGAGGTTGATTCTGAAATCTGCGACTGTTCTGTCCTGGCCAAGGAGGCCTTTTCTGTACTCCTTGTTTGCCCTGTCATGAACAAGAAGGTTGGTTTTGAACTCTCAATTTGTCCTGTTACCGCTAAGGAGACCATTACTGAACCTTCAGTCTGTCCTGTTCTGACCAAGGAGGTTGATCTTGAACTCTGTGACTGTCCTGTCCTGGCCAAAGAGGCCTTTCCTTAACTCTCTGAACTCTCTGTTTGCTCTGCTATGGCCAATAGGTCCGATCCAGAGCTCTTTGATTACCCTGTCATGTCCAAGGAGGCCTTTTCTGAGCTCTTCACCTGTCCCGTTACGGCTAGGAAGGCCATTTCTGAACCCTTAGTTTATCCTGTCACAGTAAAGGAGACTGTCAGTAAATTTCCAGCCTGTCCTGCCACAGCCAAAAGGGCTGCCCCTGAACTCTTGTCCGGTCCTGAACCGACCCCGGAGGTCATCCATGAACTTGTGTCCTGTCTCGACCCTGCCACAGAATCCATCTGTGAACTCTATGACTGTTCTGTCATGGTCAAGGAGACAGGTTATGCCTATCCTGTTATGGCTGCAGAGGCTGCTGTTAACCTCTTGGTGTTTCTTGTTCCAGTTATATCTGATCCGCCTTGGTGGTCATCTGCTCCACTGTGGGGATCTCCGTTCCCGCCTGCTCCGCCTTGGTGGCCATCTGCTTCACCATGGGGATCTCCAGTCCTGCCTGCTCCACACTGGTGGTCATCTGCTCCACCCTGGTGGTCTTCTACTCTGCTCTGGTGGTCGTCGGCTCCGCCCTGGCTCACTGTTCCGCCCTGGCTCACTGTTCCACCCTGGCTCCCTGCTCTGCCAGTTCTGCCCTGGCTCTCTGCTCCACTAGCTCTGCCTTGGCTGTCTGCTCTACCTCAGTTCTTTGTTTCTCCACTTCCACTTGGACCTGGCCCTCTATCCCTCCCCCTGTTCCGCCTCTGCGCCACCTCCCTCCTGGACTTTAGTCTATTCTGTTTTGAGCGTCTGGAAGCCGATCCTTGGTGGGGGGGCTCTGTTACGGTCACCTGCTGGAGTGCCCTTGATGGTCACCAGAGGGTACTCCACCCCAGACTGTTGTCATACTCTCATACACTACATTTCCCATAACCCCTTGCCCGGACTCTTCACTGATTGCATTCACCGGTATCTCATCACCTCATCAATCTCACAGTATAAGAATGACACACACACACACACACACATACACATACATATACATATATATATACATATATATATTCACATATATATTCACATTGCTGGTGTTTAAATGTTCAAACGTTTTCTTAGTTTCCGTGTATTCTTGGTTTGCCTTTGTGTTTTGACCCTGGACTGTTATCCTGTTTTTGATTATTTGCTGCTTGCCCTGACCTTTGCCTGTTATTTGGATTATTCTTTTGTCTTGCCTTGGATGTCATTGTTTTCCAGTTTTTGACCACGCCTGTCTGGCTAAACTTTGAATAAAGCCTACATTTGGATCTCCAACTCCGTTGTCATGCCGTCTTCGTTACAAAAGACACATTTCTCTTTTTTTGACCAATCTCTAGATAAGTTTTTCCTCTTTTGGAAAGTCACAGAAACGCTATTGTGTTTTGTTTTTTTTCCTTTTGCTATTAGGGCAAATGAGAATGCAAAAATATATATTAGTTGTAGTTTCTGTTTACCGCTATCAAAGTTTACCATGACAACTTCTACTTCTGAGAACTCCCAACTCCAGACCAGAAACCATAGAAGTGCCCCTGCAAATGTATCATGGGATCATGGGAACAGATCAAAGTCATTGGCTTTCAGCCATCTGCAGATGGCTTGCTGGGACATGGCGTCTACCTCAGGCAAAATAAGGCCAGCAGATTGATCCTTTTGATTAGCCACATGAGAAAACTGTTATCAGAGTGAAGCTTAGTGTTGAAAAATAGGCCTACTATAAATATATTTTTAAAGTGATGTAAAAAAAAAAATTGTAAATAAAAATATTAATGCAAAATTGTTTTGGTAAAAAAAGTATGTTAATATGTCTATATAAATATGCTATAAATAAAGAAATATATAAGAAAAATAATAGCTAGTGTTTTCTTGTCAAAAGAGTAAGGTAAATGCTGTTCCTTTTATCTTGTGAAAAAATTATAAATACAAAAAAAACCATTAAAAAAATCTGTAAAAATAGGGCGCACCATACTGTATAATTTGAAGGAATTTTTCTGTATTTATTTTTTATTGGTGTTTTACCAGTATTTTTGAATTTTACACTTCATTGCATTGTGTTTTAGAGTTAACAGAAATATCCGTAAAATTAATGGATAATGTCATGTGTAATGAGCTGCCAGTAGCCTACTTTTTCTATTATTTTACGGATTTATTTTTTACAGTGTAATTATAATTTATAATTATATATTAATTATATGTAATATATAATTATAAATTATTATAAAAAATTAATGAATTAATATTGGACTGAAAAACAAAGGAGCAAAGGGGATTTTGCCTCTTCAGTTCAGAAGCACACGGCGACTGAATACTCCAAGTATCAAAGAGCAAACAAATCAAATCGTATATATATATATATATATATATATATACACACACACACACACACACACACACACACACACAAATCAAGAAGTGGCTGCGGCGGCGTGGTGACGTCTCTTTATAATGATGATTGACAGCGTGGATGGCCAATGGCGATTATCAAAGAAAATGAAAGTAAAAGAGAGAAGAACACGTGCGCTTAAAGAGAGTTTTAATTTCTATTTTTAAAGAGTGCTATAATTTGAAACGTGGCTGGTTAAATGACAGCTCGACGTATTCCAATGTACGTCCTTGGCTATGCTGTTTAAGGCAATATTGTAATGTTTAACTGGTCTATGGGCTGAATGTTTGTTGAAGTTCTGTGGTTATTTAAAGGATATACTGTTGGCATTTCCGGAGAACATCACGTAAATAGCTTGTTTGAATTTAAGGGCTGGTAAGTGACTTTTTTTTTTTAATATAAGACCGATTGTAGAGTAGCCTACAGATAGGCTACAGTATGTAAATGTACAATTCTTTTCAATATAATTTATTTTTATTAAACTTGTGATTCAGTATCTATAAATCTTCGTAATATTTGTTTATTGTTTATATGCATATTTTGAAGACACAGGCACTATTTGTGATTTGTCCAGGTGCAAAAGATGTGGGGTGGAGATAGTTCGACTTTCCTCCAAGGCAACACAAATCCAGTATCAGGTCAAGTCTACACAATGTACCATGGCACATCCATGGAGGCTGCAAAGAAAATTAGAAAAGAGGGTTTTCATCAGTCTGCTGATGGCATGCTTGGATGTGGTGTTTACCTCAGCCGAGATCTAGAAAAGGCCCGTAGGTATCCTCTAAATCAGCAAGCATACCAGAGAGTGGTTCTGAAAGTCAAGGTCAATGTTGGGAAAGTGAAGAAGATTGACCATCAAGGTCACCCACTCCAGAACACCTGGCATGATCACGGGTACGACACTGCCTGGTGCCCTCCAAAATGTGGCATGGTGCCGAGCGGCCTTGAGGAGGACTGTGTTTGGGATCCACAGCGGATTCAAATCATTGAAATGATCTGCCCATTTTTAGAGGTTGTTTTACCCTGTCTGTTCTTTTTGTTGTTGATTCTAATTGAAATACTAACATAAAACTTACAGGAAGAAATTACAGGAATATGTAGCCAAAGTGTTTTTTTATGTACTTCAAAGAATAACAGTCCGTTATCACTGCTTTTGTGTATTAAACTTATGATCACACATTTTTTGTCACACTGTATGATCAGAAGCTTTGTATTTATTGGCTTATTCACAAATCTTTATGGGTGTGATTATCTGTGGACAGCCTGAGCATTTACAGGGATGCATGGGCTGAGATTGACATTTTATTTTCTATTTTGATATGAGTATATGTCACTAAGTCAAAATGTTTTTTGTAATATAGAATTCTGCCAAGATCAGTGAGGATGGAGATCTGTTGATTTTTTTTCTTCCGTAGAACCAACATTTTTTATGTGTTTTTCTATTTGATTGTGTTGATATTGAGTGGAAGGCAAGGAAAAAACACACACTCCGAGCACATTTATCTGGTTAATGTTTACCTGTTTTGTAGTCTGTTTTATCCCAGTACTCAAGAAGCAGTGCAATGTAACCGGTGTGTGATATCTGACATGACTGTGAAAATTACCCTTGAGACTTAATGCCTTTAAAATACTAAAAACACTAGTTGCAAAGTGTGAATGGTACTATGAAATGATGCACACATGTCAATCCATAAGACATCTATAAATACATACAATTATACAAGGAACAACTGAATTTGAGGGCTATAAATACATAGGGAATCACTAAATGAGATGATTAACTAGACACAGGGGTAACATGAGGGCAAATCTAAAACCATGGCAATGAGGGACAAAGGAAATATGAACACAGGAAACAGTGTTAAACAACTCAGTCCAACTCAAAACAGAACTCAAATACAGATGACTCGTTACTTTTCTCTTTGTTTGTATTTTTTTTCCACTTGTGTTCTGTCATAAAAGACCCTCTGCTGCATGCTTAAGATGAAAACTCCTGAAAAATATATGACAATTATTAAGTCTAGAGACTTTAAAAAATTGATTAGTATTTTTTTTAAATTTACCATTCATTCAGCATCACAGCCTTTTATTGTAAAACGGCTTATGCATGTGTTGTTCTGCTCACTGTGACTTTTCAGACTCCAGCACAGCAAAACACATTCGATTAAAATAAACAAACAAACTGGGGAAAAAGTATTGATACTTTTCTTTTGAATGTTTGTATTGAAATTTGTAATATAAAATAAGTCTTACATTGATTAAAATGTAATATTTTCATACAAAGGTATAAAATGAAAGAAATAGCAAAGTTAGCATAAAAATCAGAGTTTCTGCTTGTTTAATACCACTTCAATAAAAAAAAAAAATCAAACCTTGTAACGGACACAAATCGCACCCCATTTACTTCAGATTAATCAGTATATTAGGCTTGGATAATCATATCTGGGTCTCTTTGCTTTTGGATATTGGAGAAGAGTCTTTACAATACTATTCTTTACAACGTCCATGAATATATGTAATCTTTCTTTTATTATCAGGATGAAGATATATATGCAGACACTTCCTAAATAAGCTTGCTGTTCATAACGTTTTTTTTTTTTTTTTTTTTTCAGATGGCCTGAGTTCAGTATTAAACACAACACCAGAGACCTTTTTTATGCGATAATTTACATGGTGCTTGTTTATAAAACCTGTAAATTTTAAGCTTTTATAACATTTGAACTTTAGAATTGAATTTGTTTTGTTTATGGACTTGGAGAATCATAGTAAGGCTCTCTTTGTTTTTGGATGTTGAAGAAAACAAAGAGACAACATGCTTTTACCAAATGATCCTACAGACTTTACAGCACTATTCTTTACAAAATCCATATAATCTTTTCATTAAAGTTCATCAAGATGAAGAGAAACTGAAAGTAGAATATCTTTTGTTGTTGACACAAGCTTGCCATTCATAAATCTTTTCCAGGCAGACCAAGTTCAGTGTTAAAAGTATTACATTAGAGTCATCATTATGTTTATGCTTAGACATCTAATTTGTTTGCATTTTACATTTTAAAATCAGTTAAAAGTAGATTGGCCCAATTTAAATCAGAAAAGTAAATCTGATTACATCTTGGCTTAATGCTAGTTGGTTAAACTTGTTCTTGATAATGATCTCGATGTGCTATGTGATACATGTTCTGATTGTACAGATGGGCATTATAATGTGAATATGTAGTTTTTCTGTAGTAGTTATTCAAATACTGTATTCTGTTCTGAACATCAAAAATATTTGGACTTTATATTTAAAAATTACCTTGAGTTAGCATCAGGTAGCTAGTTAGCTAGCCAGTTAGCATCAGATTATAACATTTTTCAAATAGGCTATTATAATTTTGTAATTCATAATTATTGATTATATTCTGTTTAATTTTAAGCTAAAACTGCCTGTACTCTGATTTTGCTGTAAATGTATAAAGTGAATTGCTTTGTAAGACTGGGCCTAAAAAAATTTTTTTGCATTCCTCAAGGGGGGGGGGTGGTGGTCCCCTCTACCCTATGCTTTAGGAATGTTGTAATGAAGTATGCCTAATGAATTAGTTTTTCTGAAATGTTTTCTGAAAATGTTACTAGATGCTGAATACAAAAATTGCAAGTGTGCTTTGAAATTGTGATTTGATTGTACACCCGGAACTTAAAGGTGGCTATAAATAAATGTAACATACTTCATGCATATATACCTTAAAGTTTTTTATTTTCCATGCTTTGAATACAAAATAAAATGATAAATGGTTATCCAGAAACTTGCTAGACTGTAACATATATAAATATGTATTAGATGTGTAGGTTTTTCTACTACATGGTTCTTTGTGTGTGTGTGTGTGTGTGTGTGTGTGTGTGCTGACAGAGACCTCTGCTGCTGAGATATGGAAGTGTTAAGGATATTGCTGGAGTGGTCATGACAGGAGCTCCAAATACTGAATAAAATGAGTCAGCTTTCACGTCTTTTAAAATAAAAACAACAGTATAATTGAAAGGAATGCCGTCTTAGGCAATTAACAAAAACGGAAATGCATTGTAGCTACTCATTTCAAGATCCTCTCCTCTTCCTCTGTTTCAAAACTTCTTTCTAACTATTCATTGCCAGAAAAAATCGAGTCAAAATAAACTATGGAAAAACGATTCCTATCGTGACGATCTTTCCTAATCCCATCCTGCCCTTTCTCATTGTATTCCATGCGCTTGAAGATGAAAATAGACTTTAAAACAGAGATTGGTATTTTTTCTTAATTTGACTGATTGACTGGTCAGTATCACACAGTCATATACAACAACATGCATGTGTTGATTTGATATCTGTACTTATTGTTCATTACCGTGACCCTTTCAGACTCAAACACAGCTAGTTTCCAGTTAGGTGGAGAATTTACAAGAAAACAGATCTATAAAGGAATAAAATTAAGCTATAGGCTACTTTTTTTTTTTAACTGAGTAAATTGGTGTTTAAATGTGTTTAAATAGTGTTTAAATGTAAACATTCATATAAGAGTTTATCAAGATAAAGAGAAACTGACAGTTTGTTATTTTGCATGAGTAAAATTTCCATTGTGGACACACCCTGAATAAGTTTACGGTTCATTTTCAAAAGATCTGAGCTCAGTGTTAGAAGCAACATCAGAGGAAAACCACTTTGAGTACAAGTAACTATTTTGTCTTTTTTTCTACTATTTTTGTTCACTTACACATGGTAATTATTTACTCAAATATCTTGCATACCAAGATTATTTGTGGTCCAGGTGAAAACATGTGGGCTGAAGACAATTTGGATTCAGATGCTCCACCATGCCTTGAGAGTTACAGAGAACCAACGGACAGTAAAAATCTACATAATATATCATGGCACATCCAGGAAGGCTGCTGCAAAAATTAAATTGTAGGGTTTTTGTCCATCTTCTGGTGACATGTTTGAACGTGGTGTCTACCTCAGCCGAGATCTACAGAAGGCCTCCACATATCCTCTGTATTTACCCGAGAACCAGAGAGTGGTTCTGAGAGTGAAGGTCGATGTTGGGAGAGTGATAAAGATTGATTATCTATCCACTGCAGAAAACCTGGCATGATCACAGGTACGACACTGCCTGGTGTCCTCCATACTGTGGTATGGTGCCTAGTGGTCGAGAAGAAGATTGTGTTTGGGATCCAAGATGAATCACTGTCATTGATATAATTCTTCCAAACATCTGGGATGAAGATGATTTAGGCCCAGGTGCGCCACCATGTCTTGAGAGTTACAGAGAACCAGCTGAAGATGAAGTCTATAAAATGTATCATGGCACATCAAGGGAGGCTGCTGCAAACATTTAATGGGAGGGTTTTTCGCCCGTCTTCTATGGCATACTTGGACATGGCATCTACCTCAGCCGAGATCTAAAGAAGGCTTCCAGATACCCTTCAGATGTGCCCGAGGACCAGAGAGTGGTTCTGACAGTGAAGATTGATGTTGAGAAAGTGATAAAGATTGACCGTCTAGGTCATCCTCTGCAGAAAACCTGGCATAACAATGGGTACGACCTGGTGTCCTTCAAACTGTGGCATGGTGTCAAGTGATCTTGAAGAATTTTGTGTTTGGGATCCAAGAAGAAATCACTGTCACTGATGAAATTTTCCCAAACCAATGAGCATTAATGAAGTATGCTTTATTTATGCTGAAATGAAGTATGCTTGATGAATTCGTTTTCCTGAAATGTTTTCTGAAAATGTTACCAGCTGTTGAATACAAATTGCATGCATGCTTTGAAATGGTCATTTTATTGTAGGCTACTACACCCAGAACTTAAAGGTGGCTCTAAATAAATTTAACATAGTTAAGCCTGTGGGGAAGTTGAGCCACCCGTTGTTTCTTGGCAACCATAAACAAAATGTGTGATATGTCCACATATTTTTGAAAAGTTATCTATTTTACTCACCCTTTGATGGAGAGAAGCCCATGGACTAACTGGTAGCTACATTTATGCTCAAAACATTTTTTTTTTTTTTTTGCTGTTCAAAATGATTTTTTTTTTATGTTCAAGGACTCATACTTCTTGTGCCAAAGAATTGCAGACAAATTTGTGTTGTAACAAAAAATGTGTTTGTGCTTTAAGAAGTTATAAAAGAGGCTATACTGCTGGATGATACAAGATTGTTAAAATGACAGGAGTGGGGTAATTTGAGCCAAATGTCATGGGTTAAGTTCAGCCAGTGGCCATGGCTTGCCCCTTCTTATGAATAGTTATAACATATTATTTTACTGTAATTATACATTACATTTTATTAATTCTAGACCAAACATTTTTGCTCTTTGTTTTGAATTTTATTTTGTTCTGAAATTTTGAATAATGAAAGAAAATATTAACTTTATCTTTAAATAAATCCCCAAAAATAAATCCACATGTGACTGAACTTATCCTCTCCCTAGGCTCAATTTACCCCTCACTGGGGGTAAGTTGAGACAAAAGATCACTTCTTTTTTTTTGGATACATTGTCATGTGCTCACTTTAAAACAGTCTCAACTCACCCTGCTTTTCCTACTTCATGCATATATCTTTGAGTTGTTGTTTTTAAAAAATATATATTTGATACTTTAAGCACAAAATAAAATACTAAATGAATATTTAAAAACGTTAATGATGTTTAGGTTTCTACTACATGGTTCCTTTTTTGAACATGAATTACTTGACTAACTGGAGAATTGTGCTGACAGAGACCTCTGCTGGTGAGTGATGGAAGTGTTAAGGATATTGCCGGAGTATTCATGACAGGAACTCCTTCAACAAATACTGAATAAAATGAGTTAGCTTTTGTGTCTTTTAAAATAAAAACAACAGTATAACTGAAAGGAATGTCGTCTTAGGCAATTAATAAAAACGGAAATGTAGGCTATTGCTGGCTAGGCCAAAGATCCTCTCCTCTTCCGCTTTTTAAAAAAACTTTTTATAGACTTCAGATAGCCTAACAGTGATTGGTATTTCTCTTAATTTGAGAGAAGATTTGATTTAAAAAAACGATTTGATCTTTTTGAGCGTTAATCTGTGCTTAGTCACAGTCACAGCTTCCAGTTAGGTGGAAAATTTACGTGAAAAGAGTTTTTTGGGAATTGCGTAAACTGGGGAGACTCGTTTCTACAGTGTCTAGATGTAATCATTCATAAAAGAGTTGATCAATGAAAAAGAGAAACTGAAAGTTTCTTATTTTGCTCGCGTAAAATTCCCGTTGTGGACACACCCCGAATAAGTTTACGGTTCATAAATCTGTTTGCAGAAGCTCTGTGCTCAGTGTTTGAAGCAACATCAGAGGTAAGTTACCACTTTGTTTGTGCTGAGTACAAGTATTTTGTCTTCTCCCTCCTATTTTGTTCACTTACATGTGGTAGCCTATAGTTTCCACTAATATTCTATGCATACTAAGATTATTAATGGTTCAGGTGCCAACATGTGGGCAGAAGATGACTTGGGTCCAGGTGCTCCACCATGCCTCCAGAGTTATACAGCCCCAGAAGAAGACAAAGTCTACATAATGTATCATGGCACATTCCTTTTAGCTGCTCTAAAAATTCTTCAGGAGGGTTTTCGTCCGTCTTCTAATGGCATGCTTGGACATGGTGTCTACCTCAGCCGGGATCTACAAAAGGCTTCCAGATACCCTCTGAATCTTCCTGAGATCCAGAGAGTGATTGTGAGAGTGAAGGTCAATGTTGGGAGAGTGAAGAAGATTGACTGTCAAGGTCATCCACTGCAGAAAACCTGGCATGATCACGGGTACGACACTGCCTGGTGTCCTCCGAACTGTGGTATGGTGCCAAGTGGTCTTGAAGAAGACTGTGTTTGGGATCCAAGACGAATCACTATCATTGATTTAATTCATCCAATGCTGGGGGAGCAAAATCCTTGTGTAATCCTCTGACAATGTTGAACAGATTAAGCCAATATAACTCTTTGATACATACATTTTTATTTTTTCAGTTTTGTAGTGTTTTATAATCTGTGGAATACAAAGTGTGCATTCAGGATAAAGCACAAATATGAAGGTTTACAGTGTGACGTTTTATTACAGTATAGATTATTTAAAAAATATAAAAGTATTACAGTATAAAAGACAAATTTGTGCATTATACAATGAAGCTTACTCGGTTACTGTGAAAAAATTGTGTGTAACTTGGTATAAACCAGCCACAATGAGGTATAATCTGTTACATAAACTATTGTACTACTGTATGCATGTGATTGAAATGATTAATTAAATTAAATAGTGGATTACATTTAATTAACCTCACACTGTTCTGCTTTTTTTCCCTGTGCATTTTAAATAGAGAAATGACTCTAACTGAAAACAAAGTATAACTGAATAACTTGTTAACACAAATTGCTATATTCACATTAATTATACTTGATTAATAAAAAATATAATAAAAAAGCACATTCTCAATTTTTTTCTCTTTAATAATAATAATCACGCTGCACATTTGGGGTAAATTATATCAATAATCTAAATCTGACATGGATTCAAAACACAGTCTTCCTCAAGGCCACTTGACACCATGCCACAGTTTGGAGGGCACCAGGCAGTGTCGTACCTGTGATCAAGCCAGGCTTTCTGCACTGAATGACCTTGGTAGTTGATTTTTTTAAACTCTTCAGGAAGAGGACACTGATCTTCACAACATTGACCTGCATTCTAATAACAACCCTTTCATGCTTATACAGATGAATTGAGTATCTGCTGGCCTTTTTGAGAGCCCAGCTGAGGTAGACGCCCAGCATGTGATCTTGAGATGGTCAAACGCTGAAGTCTTGTTTCACTTGCAGGGATAGTTCTCTGAGCTTTTCTGAATTGTTACTTTTGCATGAATATAAAATGTATTATTTATTATAACTTTTATGTACCAAAAGTTATATGTACATATTTATTATTTAAATAAAGCACCGCCTAACTGTTCTGCCCCTTCTTTAGTAATTTTATAATCAATGAGATTGGTTAAAACTTCACTTTATAATTAGTAACTTAATGATAACTGCCAAACAAACCTTTGAACTCCCACCTACGAGCATCTGAAGACTGATAATGTTGATACACTCTTTACAAGAATGGGCTGGCAGAAAAATGAAACTTATTTTTAGTTGTGCCTCCAATACAAGAACATTCAATATATTTTAATTTACTCATATGACACATAAATAAATACAAGTGTGTGATTTTTCTTTATGGCCTCTCATAAAGCCTTTACTGCTATGTTAATGGATTCAGCTCACTGGTTAAAGGTCTGTCCAAGATTATTGTTATATATTATTGTTTATTCACTATTTGTGATTATTTATAGTAGACAATGTTCTCATATTCTACCAAATGTATAGATGTATGTTTAGGCTTAAACATGTGGGCAGAGAGTGATGTGTGCCTGATGCTGCCTTGTGTCCTCCAAACTGTGGTATGGTGCGCAGTGATCTTAAAGAAAAACGCCTCCGTTTTTCCATATTCCAATATGTTCTTCCCTCAAATTAGACGAGCTGATACACACCTCTCCCGTCTCAGTGCATGCACTTAATCGCTCTAGCGCGCGGCGCCACTATGCTAGCGTTTAGCTTAGCACCATTCATTCCTTAGGATCCAAACAGGGATGAATTTAGAAGCCACTAAACACTTCCATGTTTTCCCTATTTAAAGACGGTTACATGAGTAGTTACACGAGTAAGTATGGTGACACAAAATAAAACGTGGCGATTTTCTAAGCGGATAAAAAATGATAACTATAATGTATGGCGGAAGAGCACTTCGCAGCACTTCGACCTGCGCAGTAATATCATCACTCCTGAAAACACGTTGGTTCTATTGACGGAGGGGGAGTTTTCAGGAGTGATGATATTACTGCGCAGGTCGAAGTGCTGCGAAGTGCTCTTCCGCCTAAGGGCCCCCAGTGGGCTGCCAGCGCAGGGCCCCTGAGAATTTGCTCATTGGCAAAATGTTGGCCCCTTAGCGCTAGCCCTGCACGGGCAGCCCTCACATAGCCCCCAGGAAGCCCTCACTATGCCCACACAGGACCCGCACTATTAATCTACAACAATACATCTGTTTCACTTTAAATACTTTTCAGCTACTATAACTTAGTCTTTGAGAAAAACACTTATTATACATCTGAAATGGATGCAGTCACCACATAACTAATGTCTGTATTGTCAAAAATGTACAGTAGTTGAAGGGATTTCAAAACAATGGATTTATTAAATACAAAATAGAAAACATTCAATTCAGGTTAATACAGCTAATTTAACACTCTGAAAGGGACTACAAATTATCTATTAAGTGTATCCTCACTGTTTAGCAAGGTTCTCAATGTGCAGAATTCTCCCACTTGAAAAAGACAGCCCACTACAAGAAGAATTCAACTGGATTTCACTCATTGACCAAACTTTTGCACTCCTTTTCCCTTTTTTATTTTGAAAGTTCAATGCAGTGTTCATTCAGTCAGTCAACCAACCAGTCAGGTGAAAAACCTTTAAACACAAATACAAACACCACTTTAAGAGCAAGCACAAGTAGATACAATCAAGCATACACATGATTTGAACCCTTGGTTTTAAATGACCATAAATCAGACCATGTCAATAGACAGCAGATATTAAAACATTTACAAAGTAAAAACAGTGTTTTTTATTTTTATTTTGATGATTTCAAACATTTGATAGCTTTTAATCTGAACACACAAACACACACAAACAAAACAATCACTGCCAAAAATTTAACCCATTAAACAAACCAATAATGTTCAAATAGATTCTTAGAATTATATAATGTACAATAAACAAAATTAATTTCCTTCAAAAGAAAAGTATGAAAGCTCACCGGCTACATCTCCACTGATTATAGTGGGCTTAATTCTGCACAAAAGCGTTTGCTTCAGTCCAAGTAATGGCAAGTTTGCCACTTCTCAGTGCTGCTTTCTGCTGCTGCTCTACATTGGCTGTATCCAAAAACTGAAAAATGCTGCCTTCAGAGGCAGCATTCCAAGGTAGGAAGGCATCAAGGCACGTCCGAATCCAAAGTTAGCTTCACTTCCTGTCTCATGAGATACCTTCATCTAATCGATTTTTGAAGGCAGCATAGATGTATCCTTCGCTGCCTTTGGTATCCCACAATCCTGTGCGTTCCATTCCATGATGGTTGCGATAAAAAAATTAAGATGGCCTCTGAAAGTTGCTTTCAGTGGTCAGTTTGGGAGTAAATGTATATTTCTGACTAACTTTTTGCACTTTTGATGTTATTTCTAGCAAGAAATCAGTATTATGGTAATTAAATATTCGTTTAGTTATCACCAAAACTCATTCTATTTTGTTATAGATCATTAAACCGTTACGCTGCCTCAGAAGGCTGTCCGAAATCAGTTTCATGAGGTGCCTTTGTGCAAAAATGCTTCCTGCAATGTCATTGTCTCATAAGGCATCGAGGCAGCAAGTCAGTGTCCCAATTCATATAGGCTACAGCCTACGAAGGACGGGTCCTTCAAAGGATGCGGCCGGCATGGCCTTCGAAGGACACTCTAGTGTAGCCTTCGCAGGATTTCCTAATTTTGCCATTAGGTGTTGCCGATTGTAGCTCTGTTGCATAGCAACGGTGCGAGAAGAGAGCTGCCATTCTGAGCGTTTTGGATGCAGCCATTGACTGTCTTTGCTCTGCCAATTAGTAGATCAGCTTCACCTGGTGCACCTGGCTGGTGCATTCTGGCTGGGAGGGGTGCCCCCAGCAGTCAGTTTGCCGTAACAACAAATATAAAAAATAATACAAATTAACATTAAAATAAAAAATACCAAATTATTACTTTGACCTATTATTCATACAAATTATTATTCATACAAATTATTCATTTGCAAAGACGGTAGTAGCGCTCCTTTCGTCCACCCGCTCTGCACTCTCAACTTCAGAATCAGGAGGATTTGGCTGAAAGGAGCAGTTTTATACAGTCTCTGAATAGCAAATGGGCCTATATGAAACAACACTGTGTGTGGTAAGTAATTTATATATAAACCGCATGCTAGCTTACCTGTTAAAACCTGTTAAAACTTAGCCTCAGGTTCTGAAAAGGTCTCTTGTGGTTTGAGCCATTCCAGTTCAGTTGAGTGGCTAATGAATGGCCACTCAGTGTTGTTAGTATTCTCCTAGTTGCTACACAAAACCAGCATGGGCCCAAGGTACAAAAGTTGCTCTGGGCCCAAAAGGGCTGGCCGACACTGGGCCATCATGAGATTAATGTGGACAGTCCGCTAGTGTGGCCTGCTCACAGAGAGCCTGCGGTGAGCCCAAAGCTGTGGGCCTCGCCTGGGCAAGCCAGCACTGAGCCTGTTTAGGTTTGGTGTGGGCTGGCCCCAGCCGACTGTGCCTGCAAAAAGCCAGTATGGGCCCCACAGGGACATGTTTGCAGGGGCGCATGATCCTAAACAGCAGAACAGCGAAGTGTTGGAAAAGTGAGAAAAATTGATTATTAAGGTCACCCAATGCAAAAAAACCTGGCATGATTAAGGGTACAACACTGCCTGGATCCCTGCAGAAATTTTCATGGTTGCAAGTGGTCTCGAGCAAGACTGTGTTTGCAAGTCATTGATGTAATGCTTCCAATTTAAAGGGGTCATGAACTGAGAAACCAAAATTCCCTTGAACTTTAGTTTTGACATATAAAAGCAAAGTCTCTTTAAGACAAGTCATGTCACTCGGCGGCCATCTTTGAAAAGCCTCTCGGGCATGCAAGTGCAGCTCCTATCTCTTTGAATGGGGAAACATCAAATTCTTCAAAACTGTTCACTGAGCTTACGATTAAATTTCATATTTGAAATCACCAAAGAAATCTGACAACTATATCATAAATGTTGTTCTTTTGCTCAAATAGCGTTATAGAAAGCTTATTTTTCAGGCTAGATCACCCAATGCGCATTCACAGTCCTGAGTGCACGTCTCAGAACCCTGACTGTTTCTATAGCAACCGGGACTTCGGCAGCTGCAGTGACGCGCTGACTCGATTAGCGATTGGCTCTTTCATTCAGAAGGCGGGGCTTCCTGCGATTGAGCGGTCATATTGAGTGTTGCATTTTTCCCCATTCAAAACTATACGAGTGGCACGTTTTGGGTATTCTATAGTCTTTGATAAAAGGTCATTGTACTATAAAAACATTCTGTAAGTTTCAGAACTCAGAACGTTCTTGTTAGTCTAAAAACAGCTTATATTGGAGCCAGTCTGCCAAAATAACAGCTTGTGGAATGTGCCACTCTATAATGTAATAGTGTGGCTAAACACCTCCTCCGCAGAAGATCAATGCTTGCTTCTACATCGCTGCCTGTTTAGCCACGCCCACCAATTTGCGCATAGTGTTTATGAGAGAGGCGAACTATGCAGAAACCCAACAATAAAGATGGCTCTGAAGACAACAAGAGGCTGTGCAGTGCCAAGTTGTGGAAAAACAGTGTTTGCATTGCCTTCCTTCTGATTCCAACATAAGGAAAGAGTGGATGAACTTTGTTTAATGAAGATCCAGACTGCGTCAGTCAGAATTTGGTCTTTTGTTCACTTCATTTTACTGCAAATTCATTTACAAACAAGGCACAAATCGACGCAGGATTTTCAGAAAGATTGAAACTAAAAGACGATGCTGTGCCACCTATATTGGATCTGACAATAATGTCGTAAGACACAAGTGTGAGCAACTGTTTTTATTACGTGGTCACTATTGCTTTGTCTGTTAAACAGATCATTTTTGATATGAGTATATATGCGTTTTTAACCTAAACCACCGCAACGTCCATCTATGAGGAATGTAGGCTGTCAAACATACACAGTTGTTAGCCAATCATAGAAGTGAGCGTTTACTTCTGAATCTACAATCTGCCACGCCTGTTTGAACAGAGCATTCTGGGGGGTTAAAAACAGGACAGAAAATAGCCTATTACTTCTAAATTATCATGTTTTTTTAAATGTAAAAATCTTGATAACATTAGATTAGTGGACCTCAGAGAACAGTACAATAAAAAAGGCAGTTCATGACCCCTTTAAAGAGTATGTGGAGTTTGATATGAGTATTGAAAATCCTACATACAATGCTTTATTGAGAATTTGAACATTATACAGTGCTCTTCTGACTGTCTTGCAACAATTTCAGAGGCTGAAGCTAGAGAAATAAAATAATTAAAAACAGGCCTAAACACGTTTTAGTTGCCTTGTAATTATGTGCCATATACCTTTTTTACTGACACTATTTGTTAATTCAAAACGTTACAGTTTTTCTCAATCGATTTGACACATTTATCCAAACTCCTTTTACTGCTTTTACACAAATCACAAACATTTATTGTCCAAAAACAACAAACAAAACTCTGTAATTTGTCATGCTATCAAATGAACGTGGAATATTTATGATTGGCCCTAACCTTTTAACTTCTCAGTTTATTATACTCACAACACAGGAAATGCAGTTTTAATCTTTCTTGTAAAAAGCTACTGTATTTTTTATGTAAATACAGAGCTGTTTACAAGAAAGGGCAGCAACGATTGTATTTCATGCATAAGCTTCGACAGTTTGGTGTGGATACATATATATTGGTTCTTTTCTATCGTTCATTGGTGGAGAGTATTTTAACATTCAGCTTTGTTTTTTCTCACTGTCTGTAGTAAATAAGAACAATCTAAACAAGATTGTTAATATGGCTAGTAAGATTGCAGGTAAACAGCAATATAGTATGACAAAACTATGCGATTCTCGAGCTGTGAGGAAAAGCCATGCAATTCTTCGGGATGCATCACATCCTCTTTATGGTGAATATGAGTTATTACCATCTAGTCGAAGGTACAGGGTATGTCAGTTGGGAGAGTGAAAAAGAATGATCATCAAGGTCATCCAATGCAGAAAAACTGGCATGATCATGGATACAACACTGCCTGGTGTCCTCCAAACGGTGCCAAGTGGTCTTGAAAAGATTGTGTTTGTGATCCAAGACGAATCACAGTCATTGGTGAAAATTTCCCAAAGCAGTGAGCATTAATGAGTATGCTTTATGAATGTTGTCATGAAGTATGCTTAAGAAATTAGTTGTTCTGAAATATTTTCTGAAAATATTTCCAGCTGTTGAAAACAAATTGCATATGCATTTGATTGTAATACACCCTGTAGTACACCAAACCTCTTGGATATGAGTCAAAATAAGCTGTGCAAAAATGATTCCTATCATGACACAAGGAACTAATCTTTTTGAGCATTAAATCTGTGGTTATTTTTCATTAAAATCATATAATTGCATGACAATAAAGTGTAGATTTTCTGGCAAAATCTGATGCATTTTTAGACTGCTATTTTCAAACCATTATGCTAAACACTGGATGACAGGGGTTCGGTAAATTGTAACACATCTTAGCATCCCCTTAATACAACTGAGAACTTTCATGTTGTCTATATGGAGACATTTGGCAGCTCTAAGCCAAAGGAAGTGTGGGTAAAATGTATGCAGTATGCAGTCTCTGGATCTACCAAGCCTGCACTCTATTGTTAAAACATTGATTTGTCACCATTGTGGCTCTGGTTGAGAACATTCATAAATAGACACAATCTCACACACAAATTTACACAGTTTTTTGTTAGAGCTACATGTTCTTTACTTAGGCACACTGGAGTTGAGTGTTCTTTAAGCATCAATACCGTTAAGGAAGTTTGTTCTAGTCTAATTTACACACACGCACACACTCCTGCATCAAACAGAAAGTGGATTTGGATACATGGTTTTGTATTGTTCTTGTAGATTGTTTCAATAAACCTGTTTTTGAAACATACTGCATGGGGTGGCTGCTGTTTTTGGCCTCCCCTACCATGACCCTTTCAGACTCAAACAGTCACAGGCAGTTTCCAGTTGAGTGGAGACTTTACGAGAAAACAGAGCTGTAAAATGAAAATGAAACTTCAGCTACAACTGAATTATTTATTTATTTATTTATTTGAACTTGGGTACGGGGGAGTCTCATTTCTACAGTGTCTAAATAAATATAATAGGCCTATATAATTATATAATAATATATATTATATATAGAATTCATATAAGCGTTTATCAAGATAAAGAGAAACTGAAATTATTTTGCTTGAGTAAATTTTCCGTTGTGGACACACCCCTACAAGTTTGCGGTTCATAAATCTGCTTTCAGAAGATCTGCGCTCAGTGTTAGAAACAACATCAGAGGTAAGTCACCATTTTTTTTTTGTGTTGAGTACAAGTATTTTGTCTTTTTTCTCCTATTTTATTTCACTTACACATGGTAATTAGTTTCCACTAATATCTTTTGCATACCAAGATTATCTGTGGCAAACATGTGGGATGAAGATGACTTGGGTCCAGGTGCTCCACCATGCCTTGAGAGTTACAGAGAACCAGAGAATGGTAATGTCTACACGATGTACCATGGCACATCAAGGGAGAATGCTGAAAAAATAAAAGTCTATGGCTTCAATCAGTCTTCTAATGGCATGCTTGGACGTGGTGTCTACCTCAGCCGAGATCTACAGAAGGCCTCCAGATACCCTCTGGAGCTACCTGAGAACCAGAGAGTGGTTCTGAGAGTGAAGGTCAAGGTTGGCAGAGTGAAGAAGATTGACTGTCAACGTCATCCTCTGCAGAAAACCTGGCATGAGAACGGGTACGACACTGCCTGGTGTCCTCCAAACTGTGGTATGGTGTCAAGTGGTCTTGAAGAAAATTGTGTTTGGGATCCAAGTCGAATCACAGTCATGGATTTAATTTATCCAAAGATAGAGGAGGAAAGTTTTTGTAGAATCCTCTGAAGATGTTGAACAGATGAAACCAATAAAACTCTTTGATACATAAATTGTTATGGTTTCAGTGTTGTAATCTGTTTTGTCCCATACACAATAATCTGTAGAATACAAAGTGTGCATTCAGGATCAAAACACAAACCTATAATTACAGACTTAAATGAAATATGCATTATACAATTAAGCTTACTTGGTTAAGTAAAAAAAAAAACGAGAGATTTATTCTGTTACAATTAATAGTTTATTGAACTTTTATTGATCAAGATTAATTAAATTGGAAAGATTCTTCTAATTTATATGAATATAAAATATATTATTTATTGGACATATTTATTTTTTAAATTTAAATAATTTGCATAATTTGTCTATCTCTTCAGGATTGTTTAGCCTCAATCATTTTAGACTTTTGCATTCTGTTAAATTTGACTTTTAATAAAGCACCACCAGACTGTTTTGTCCCCTTTTTAGCCATTTAATAATCAATGACATTGGTTCATACTTTACAATTAGGAACTTATGTGCCATGATAAGTGGTACATCTACAAACCTTTGAACCCCAATGTACAGCATCTGATAAAGATGACCTACTCTTTACAGGAATGCTGTGGGCTGGCAGAGAATTTTCAGTTTTTCCTCCAATACTCATATGACACATACATACATGTAAGTGCCAACACAGAATAAAACTGCTGTGTCAAATTAAGTGTATGTAATCAGAGAAACAACAGAAACTACTGTATAATTTACTCACTCTTGCTGCTTCAGGTGACTGCAATTTTTCTTTATGGCCTCTCATAAAACCTTTACTGCCGTGCCTTGTCATATTGGCTTCAGCTCATTTGTTAAAGGTCTGTCCAAGTTTAGTATGAATCAGACTGAATTTGTCATTGTAGAGGTAAATAAAATATCCGACCATTTGTGATTATTTAAACAAATGTTCTCATATTCTACCAAATGTACACTGTAAAAAATGATTGTGATTTTAACGGTAAAAAACTGTGAAAATGCTACAGTAAAAACCTGTTAAATGGTTAATGGTAAGTTCCTGTAAAATTTACAGGGAAAAATCGTAAACTGACGTTCCCAGAATTCCCTGCGTGCATTTCAAATTCTGTTTGTATTTGATGGTTTTTATTTGAAATAACTATGTTTCTTCTTAGTTTTTTCTTATCAGTTATGTTTATTAGGGTTGTATGTTACATCTAATGTTGTTAAATTAATGTTTATAGCATATTTCAGTTTAATGAGTCTCACCATGATGGTGTTTAGTGCTTGTGTGAATGACACCGTGCACCTTCTATATATGCTACTAGTTAAAAGCTGCTTGTGATGGGCTTTGGTTTATCATGTGACTTTCTCATCACCACCTGCTTTTGGTGGTTATCAGTGTATTTCAAAAGGTACAAAACAGATTTCAGTACTTTAATAGGTTGGTATATTAACATTATATCGGTTAAAGAAATTACGGTATTTAACTGTAAATTTAAGTTAAAACCGTAAAACCTAAAATGTTGTTACTGTATTTTTTACGGTAGAATTCCGGCAACCACAGCTGCCAGTTTTTTATCGTAAATTTTACGGAATTTTTTTTTACAGTGTACAGACAACAAACCAGTATTCCTTTTCTGCTGTTCTCTAACCAGACTTGAACATGGAGATTGATTCTTTTTTTGTCTTTAGGTTTAAACATGTGGCCAGAAGAGTGACTTGTATCCAGGTGTGTCGTTTCTTCAAAGCAGTACATAGCCTGTGAATGGTAACATATACCAAATGTATCACAACACAACTGAAAGAGCAGCAATCATTATCATTTGTTATACAACCCTAATTCCACAGAAGTTGGGACATTTTGTAAAATGCAATAAAATCAAGAATCTGTGATTTGTTCATTCTCTTTAATTTTTATTTAATTGACAAAAGTACAAAGAAAAGATTTCCAAAGTTTTCACTGACCAACGTAAATGTATTTTGTAAATATGAACAAATTTTGTTTTTGACAGCTGCAACACATTCCAAAAAATTTGGGACAGAGGCAAAATAAAAGTGAAAAGGTTATAATATCCACGTTAAACTGTTTTGAAACATTTCACAGTAAGCAGGTGAATTGGTAATAGGTCAAGGTATCATGTTTGGGTATAAAAGGAGCATCTCAGTCTTTGCAAGCAAACCTGGATCATGGCTCATCACTTTGTGCCAAATTTCACGAGAGAGTGTCAAACAAATCAAAAATCACATTTCTCAATACAAAATTGCAAAGAATTTAAGTCTTTCATCAAGTACCATACATAATATTGTGATAAGATTCAGGGAATCCAGAGAAATCACAGTACATGTAGGGCAAGGCAGGAAAACTCAGTTGAATGTGTTTGACGTTTGAACCCTCAGATGGCATTGCATAAGAAACTGTCATGCTGCGGTGTTAAATACAGCCACATTGGGCTCAGGAGTACTTCAGAAAACCACTGTCATTTACCACAGTGTGCTGCTGCATCAAGAAATGCAACTTGAATATCTGTTACTCTAGGAGAAAGCTATACATCAATTCTATGCAGCAATGTTGCCGGGTTCTCTGGGCCAGAGCTCATCTCAGATAGTCAAAAAGATGATGGAAATGTGTGCTGTACTCAGATGAGTCCACATTTCAGCTTGTTTCCAGGAAAAATGGATTTCGAGTTCTCAGTCCTAAAGACCAAAGGGACCATCCAGACTTTCATCAGTGACAGAGGCAAAAGCAAATGTCTGTCATGGTATGGAGGTGCAGCAGAGCAAACAGCATGGTTGACTGCCATATGTGCGAAGGTACCATTGACATGGAGGCATATATTGGGATTGTACAGAGATATATACTGCCATCAAGATGATGTCTTTCATGGGAAGTCCATGGTTATTAGATCAAGACAATGCCAGCTCTCATTCTGCATGTGCTACAACAGCGTGGTTTTGTAGAGACAGAGTGAATGTGTTAAACTGGCCTACCTGCAGTCCAGATCT
This sequence comes from Tor tambroides, assembly GCA_021397915.2. NCBI lineage: Eukaryota > Metazoa > Chordata > Actinopteri > Cypriniformes > Cyprinidae > Tor > Tor tambroides. The sequence continues at coordinate 166,917 of JAFVLL020029236.1, read as the reverse complement.
GTCTCCAATTAAAAATGTATGACCAGTCATGAAAAGGAGAATCAGACAACGATGATCACAGACTACTGAGCATCTGAAGTCTTGTATCAAGCGAGACTACAAAAATTTTGCATGCAAAACTTTAACAATTAGTATCCTCAATTCCCAAACAATGAAACATTGTAATTAAAAGGAAGGTTGATGTGACACAGTGTTAAACATGCCTCTTTCCCAACTTTTTTGGAGTGTGTTGCAGCCATCAAAATCAAAATTTATTCATATTTACAAAATACATTTACATTGGTCAGTGAAAACTTTGGAAATCTTTTCTCTGTACTTTTGTCAATTAGATAAAAGTTAAAGTCAATGAACAAATCACAGATTCTTGATTTAATTACATTTTACAAAATGTCCTAACTTCTCTGGAATTGGGGTTGTAATTCCACCAGGACTTCAAAGCAGTGAAAATCCAGTTGAAGATAAAGACCTCACAATGTTTTATGGTGCATCTAAAGAGGAAGCAGAAAGAAATGAAAGATTATGGTTTTTGTTAGTTTAATGACATACTTGGGCATGGAGCTTACCTCAGCCGAAATGTAGAAAAGGCTTCTAATGTCTCTGAGCATGTTCCTAAACAGCAGAGAAGCGTTCTGAGAGTGAAGGTTGATGTTGAGAAAGTGATAAAGATTGATTATCAAGGCCAACCAATGCAAAACTGGCATGATCAAGGTTACCTGAAGCAGTGGTCTTGTGTTTGGGATTGTTATGAGCAATGAAAAAACTAGCATATGTTTTATAATTTTAAAAAAATTATGTCTTATTGAGAATATGATCATTATACTGTGCTCTGCTGACAATCTGAGACTGAAGCTAGAGAAATTAAATAATTAAAAAAATAAGCCTGTAAACACATTTTCTTTTCACTATTTGTTCATTAATGGCTAAAAGCAAACATGTACAAGTAATTTAAATAGTCTTATATTGGCACTTAAAATGTCTTTAGATTGTAAAAAGAAACATTCAAAATCTATAACAGTCTAAGACTACTTATTATAGATAATGTTACATTCATTTACAATTCTTTTAATTTGTGGTGAGTTTAATTATTATTTATTCTTTTTGTTTTTATTTTTTTGTTTGTATTTAATTGTCACTTGTGACCTCATGAAAGATCACCCTCATCTGTGTGCATGAAGATGAAAATAGACTTTAAAACATTGATTGGTACTTGCCTAAATAACTCATCACAGTCATAAAACTGCTCTTGGATGTGTTGATTTGATCTTTTTGAGCCTTTCATCTGTGCTTATTGTTCATAGCTGTGACCTTTAGACACCAACAGTCACAGCTAGGTTTGGTGGAACATTTACAGGAAAACAAGAAACCATTAACTTTAAAGTAAAAATTAAACTAAAATTAATGTACAAGTAATTTTAATTTTTAAGTATACTTGAATTTCTTTTTTTTTTTTTTTTTTTTTTTAAATGGAATAAACTGGGAGGAAAATTTATACTTTTTCTTTTCAGTTTGATTTTTTTAAAAAGATAATTTGAATGAAACAAAATAAATAGTTGTTCTATTTATTATAATGTAACATTTCTTATTGTGCAGAGATACAAAAAAGTTAGCATAAAATTCAGAGCAGTTTCTGCTTGTCTTGATTACAGTCACAGTGTGATAAAAAATAATTAAACTACCTGCAATATGGACAAAAATCACACGTTTAGGCTACTTTAAACTTACCAATATACTGTATTGGGCTTGGATAAATGCGTCTCTTTGCTTTTCAAGCAGACATAGAAACAACACACTTTTACCAAATAGCTAAATGGCCTTACCAAATCTTATAGTATTTACTGCAGCAAAGTCCATTTATAATTCCATATATAAATGTAATCATTCATATTAGAGTTTACCACGTTGAAGAGAAAATGAAAGCATTTTCTTTTGCTCAAGTGTTATTTCCATTGTGGATATACCCATAAGCTAATGGTTCATAAATCTGCTTTCAGAGTGTCAGCAAATCACAGTCATCAGCACCCACATTATCCAGATCACAGTCACCTGTGTACTGATTCCCCGCACCTGTCACCAGCTAATCACCAGCACTATATCCACTCACCGCCAGCACTCCTTCCTTGTCTGGTCTACTGTTCACTACCCGAACCTAGCCTGACTCCTAACCCTGTGTTACTTACCTACAGCGTTCCTGTGCTCCACCGCTGCTGTTCTACCCCGCTCCTCTACCCTCCACGCCCGACGCACCGGCGTGGCAGTGCGCACAGCCAGCTTCCCCTCCTGGATCCCGCTCCTGCACTACCTCTCAGTATTCACTCTTGCACCTTTTCAATAAAGCCTTGTATTGACCATACTCCTCTGTGTCTCACAGCCTGTTCGTGACACAGAGTCTGCATTCAGTGTTATATGCAACATCATACTTCAGAGATATTTTACTCATAAGAATTTCTAGGGGTGCCAATAATTGTGTCCAACGTGTATTTGAGAAAAACATTTATTTCATAATGATATTTTCCCCCATTTTAAATTCTTATTATCCAATGAAAGGTTAGATTTTTGTGAATTATTTTTTTATTTAATTTTTTTTTTTTAAGTAAAAGATCAAAAGGATTAACAATGCAGATTAATTTTCACAGCCTTCTTTGTTCATATTTACCAAGGGTGCCAATATTTTTGGCCATGACTGTATATCTATATCATTGTTATCAGTATTTGTTTTTCCTACAATACTCTAAGTGCCTTTTTAGAGGGTGATAGAGCTGGAAGCTGATGAAAACCATTCATATTTTTGGATGAGGCAGTCTTTAACCTGGCCATGACACGGAGGAGAGGTTGAGAGCAGCGGTTGAGAGGGGCTCAGAACAATGTTCGCTGGGGGGCCTGAATGGCCCCATAGCAAAATCAGTGCAATTCCTAGCAACGGCACTGAGAGCAATCATGATTTCAGGCCCATCCATAGCTTCTCACCTTGTATCCTAGGGCTGGGCGATATATCTCATCGCAATATGCATGCGCATCTCGTCAGTAAAGCCGGTTCCTTGATTAGCGGTAAATCTTCATCACCTGTTTTCATATGGAGCGGTGTTTAATACACGGAGCCGTAGATCACTGAGAAGCTACGCAATATCGCTTTCATTATCGCAGATGAATCGCCTTCGACAATGAACGCGATATTGCGTAGCTTGTCAGTGACCTACGGCTCTGTGTATTAAACACTGCTCCATTTGAAAACAGGTGATGGAGATTTACCGCTAATCAAAGAACCGGCTTAACTGACGAGATGCGCATGCATATCGCATGAGATATATCGCCCAGCCCTACTACCCCCGTACTCCCCTCTCCTTTCTCCACATGGAGGCACCCTCACAAACAAGTCACTCTTCTCCAGGCTATAGATGATGCCTGCAATGACATCACAGGAGGAGACCAATGTCAGGCCTGTATTTGCCATGCAGAAAGATTTTATTCAAGATGTTTAGCTAATGAAAACATCCATTATGATGTGGATGAGAACCTGTGGCCAAATCCACAAAACAGGGTTGATAAAAACATTGAAGTGCAGTGAGGAACACTCCAGTTGACATTTTACTGTAGGCATATTGTAGTTTTTCTTATCTTTTTTTTCTTATCTAATTTTTCTTATTTAAAGTTTTTTGAAAAACCTTTTGTGAGTTGATTATTTCATCAATAATTTTCAGATTTTGTTCAATGATTCCAGTGTCTGTACTTTTCTCTCTAGTCTATTACAATGATGTATGAATGTGTAGAACCATAATGAAAGCTGCATCATATGTTTTGAACAACTATATTTAATGATTGTACTAACAACTACACAGTGAAACTATAGGTATCTTTTGTGTGGGTGATCTAAAGTAATGTTTCTATGATATAACAGCTCTTGTTAAGGTTATAAATGATCTTCTCCTAACTGCTGATTCTGGTTTTCTGTCTATTCTTATTCTTTTAGATATTAGTGCTACCTTTGATAGTCATTCAGTATATACAAGAAAACAGTATATTAAGAATATACAATCAGATTCTGTTTCAGTTACTCATGGCGTTCCTCAGGGGTCGGTCTTGGGTCCGCTTTTATTTATCATTTATATTCTACTTCTTGGTCGTATTTTTCGCTCTTATGGTATTAATTTTCATTTTTATGCTGACGACACACAAGTGTATATATAGGGGGCAGTCTTGGCCTAATGGTTAGAGGGTTGGACTTGTAACCCAAAGGTTGCAGGTTTGAGTCTCAGGTCTGGTGGGAATTGTTGGTGGGAGGAGTGAATAACCAGTGCTCTCTCCACCCTCAATACCACGACTGCGTTGAGACCCTTGAGCAAGGCACCGAAGCCCCCAACTGCTCCCTGGGCATTGGCTGCCCACTGCTCTAGCTGTGTGTTCATGGTGTGTGCATGTGTGTTCACTACTCACTGCTGTGTGTGTGCACTTGGATAGGTTAAATGCAGAGCACAAATTCTGGGTATGGGTGACCATACTTGGCCACAAGTCACTTCCTTTATTTCTACAAGACCTAATGTTTCTTATCCTCCTCCTGACCTCACTAAATGTTTGCAGGATGTTAATATTTGGATGACCAATAATTTTTTAAAGTTAAATACTAACAAAACAGAAGCCCTTCTTGTGGGTTCTAGATCTGTTTTATCTAAAACTCAATCCTTTACCTTATTTATTGATAATTGCCCAGTTAATTTTTCTACCCAGGTGAAAAGCCTTGGGGTTATATTCAATGGTTTGCTTTTGTTTGGTTCTGCATTTTTTCATTTACGCAACATTATTAGACTTCGTTCTTCACTTTCTCAAGATAGTACTGAAGTGCTTATTCATGCATTGGTTACATCTTGGATTGATTATTGTAATTCTCTTTTAGTTGGCATTCCTGAAAAGCAATTTCATCGATTACAGTTAATCCAGAATTCAGCAGCTAGGATAGTTACTAACTCACGTACTTTTGACCATATATCTCCAATTCTTTTTCAGTTGCGTTTGTTATCGTGTTCATTATAAAATTTGACTTCTTACATACAAAGCTCTTCATAATTTGGCACCTCATTATCTTTCAGATCTTCTCCATTTGTATACTCCTTTGCGCTCTTTGAGATCATCTTCTGCAGACTTATTGTCTGTTCCAAAGTTCAAGATGAGTTCCTTTGGTGGTAGGGCTTTTAGTTGTGCAGCACCGAAGTTATGGAACTCTTTACCTTTGCACATTCGCCAACTGGACTCAATTTCCCATTTTAAAGTTCAGATAAAAACGTATTTGTTTAGAATAGCTTTTAATAATTTGCTTGTTTAATGTGTTAAATGTTATAATGGTTGTGTTTTATGTTTTGCATTTCACTGTACGGTGTCCTTGAGTGTCTTGAAAGGCGCCTATAAATAAAAGGTATTATTATTATTATTTCATAATAAATTAGTTTTTTTGAACCAATGCTTCTGCAAATGCAAGGCTTCTTTAAAGATATGAACGCAAAATGATTGTAAAAACTGTAATGAACTGAACATGCTTTATGCACATCTGTCGTGCTTGTCAGGGATTTGAAATTTTCAGATACTCAAAAGGTCTCTTTGATTGTAAAAATCAATATTCAAAATATTTTACTTTCTCCATTTGAATGGGCATGAACTAAAAACATTAACAAGCAAAGCTTATAGTTCATTGCTTGCTACATGTTAGATAAATCAAACTTCCTGTGATCACTTTACACTGTGTGCTTGTACCTAAAAAAACCCACTAAATATATTGTATTCACTGGTCTGGAGCGAGTTTTTATTGATATCGATCACAGTTTTTTGTTTTACTTCAAATAAAAGTAAATAAATAATTTGATGTGTTGATCTTATCTGTTTATATCATATCAGGTGAGTTGTATTTATTACTTATTAACCTGACATGTTCAAACATGTTTTGTCACAGCTGTGTAAACAGTTCCTGATTAAGGTTCCAGGGAAACAGTCCTGTAAATAAGAAATGAAACTTAAATTATATTTAGAACTTGGTTTTAAAGCAAAATTGGAAAAATTAGTTCTTATTTTTACTATTATTAAAACATGCAAGCTAAAATATAACAATGCATATTATATTTATTATATATATTTATTGTTTTCATTACAAAAAGGTAGCATGTTTAACAAAGTCTTATGACTATTTTCATATTCTGTTAATTTTTTTAGACATAAAAACAAATAAAATCAGTAAACTTCCCAGCAGCATGCTTTACAAATTTCATACATGAACCGTTCTTGCAATCCATAGTAGTTTATGAAGATGAAAAGAAACCGAAACTCAGTGGAATGGACACACCCTGAAAGATGTGCCATTTATATTCTGAAGCATTCAGTGTTAGAGGCAATCAGCATTAGAGGCAACATCAGAGGTGAGACACCACTTTGTCTTGGTGGAAATGTATCTTGTGCTTTTTTGGTCATTCACTGAAATTTCACTTCCCCCTCATAGGCTTCAGCATACTGGTTAAATATCTGTCCAAGATTACTTTTCTCTGCTCAGACTGAATTTGTCATCATAGAGGTAAGTAAAATAAACCCTGACTAATATTTAGACAAAAGTTCTCATATTCCATCAAATGTACAGACAAGGGCTGCACTTCCTAAAAACAGTAAATCATAGACCCATTGCCACCAATGGTCTCTACAGTCAATTTAGTTTATGATGCTTTTGAGAAATGCTGCCCTTCTTACTGACCTCTCTAACTTTTTCTGCTCTTCTCTTACCAAACCTAAACATGAAAACTGTTTTTAGATTAGTTATTGTTTGTCTTTAGGTTTAAACATGTGGGCAGAGAGTGACTTGTATCCAGGTGTGCCATGTCTCCAAAGCACTACAGAGCCTGTGAATGGGAATGTATACCGAATGTATCACGGCACCACTGAAAAAGCAGCAGAACAGATCAAAATTCATGGCTTTCAGCCATCTGCAGATGGCATGCTTGGACGTGGCGTCTACCTCAGCCGAGATCTTAACAAGGCCAGCAGATACCCACTTAATAAACCGCATGAGAGGGTTGTTATCAGAGTGAAGGTCAGTGTTGGGAGAGTGAAGAAGATTGACGCTCAAGGTCATCCACTGCAGTATACCTGGCATGATCGCGGGTACGACACTGCCTGGTGTCCTCCAAACTGTGGCATGGTGCCAAGTGGTCTTGAAGAAGACTGTGTTTGGGATCCAAATCGAATTACTATAATTGATGTAATTCCACCAAGCCTTCAAAGTAGTGAAAACCCAGTTGAAGGTAAAATCTACACAATGTTTTATGGCACAACTAAGGAAGATGCAGAAAAAATCAAAGCTTGTGGTTTTTGTCAGTCTGATGGTATGCTTGGACGTGGAGTCTACCTCAGCCGAGATGTAGAAAAGGCCTCCAAGTACCCTATGCATGTTCCTAAACAGCAGAGAAGTGTTCTGAGAGTGAAAGTTAATGTTGGAAAAGTGATAAAAATTGAATACCAAGGGCAACCAATGCAAAAAAAACTGGCATGATTATGGGTTTGACACTGCCTGGATTTTTATGGGTGCAGTTGGTCTTGAGCAAGACTGTGTTTGGAATCCGAAAGCAATCACAGTCATTGATGTAATTCGTCCAATTTAAGGAGTATGTGTTTTTTTTATTATGAGCAATGAAAATCCTAAAATGTGTTATCTTATAATACAATGCTTTATTGAGAATTTGATAATTATACTGCACTCTGCTGACTATGTCTTGCAGCAGTTTCTGAGGCTGAAGCTAGAGAAATAAAATAATTAAAAACGGGCTACTGTAAACACATTTTTAGTTGCCTTGTAATTATGTGTCATACCTTTTTTACTGACACTATTTGTTAATTCATTGCTAAAAAAACAAATATGTCCAAGCCGAGTAATGCTTTCCTTTTTGTTTGATTTAATAGTCTTTTAGGCACTTGCAATGTCACTAGACTGTAAAAGTGAACATTAAAAATCTGATTTTCCAGTTCTTTTAATATTGTTTGTTGTGAGTTTAGTTATTGTTATTTGTTTTTGTATTTTTGTTTGTATTTAATTACATCAATTGTGATCCCTCCTGTGTGCATGAAGATGATTTCAAATTTGAATTAACTAGGACAGTTAATACTTCTCTTTTCAATTTTGATTTTTTTAAATTTGAATGAAAAATGTAATATATTACACATTTTAATATTATAATAATCTGCTTGTTTTAAATCCAGTTTGATGAAAATCATTAAACCTGTAACACTGACACAAATCACACCCTGTTTGACTTATCAATATATTGGGCTTGGATAATCACAGTATGGGTCTCTTTGCTTTTGAAGAATACAAAGAAACATAACACTTTTACCAAATGGTTAAATGGCATTACCAAATCTTATAGAATTTACACCAGAAAGCCCATATATAAATGTAATAATTCATATTAGAGTTTATCAAGATAAATAGAAAGTGAAAGCTTATTCTTTCACTCAAGTACTTTTTCCATTGTGGACACACCCTGAATAAGCTTGCGGTTCATAAATCTGCATTCAGTGTTAGAAGCAACATCAAACATCAGCGGTATATTTTTGTCAAAATATATATGGTGCTTGATTATAAATCCTCTGTTCAATCAAATATATATTTATAATATATACTTTATTTTATATATATATATATATATAGTTACTGTATATGGCCCAGGAAGAAGACAAAGTCTATATAATGTATCATGGCACATCCATAGAGGCTGCACTAAACATTTTCACAGAAGATTTTTAGCAGTATGTTGACGGCATGCTTGGACGTGGTGTCTACCTCAGCCAAGATTTACAAAAGTGTGAGAGTGATTGTGAGAGTGAAGGTCAATGTTGGGAGAGTGAAGAAGATTGACCATCAAGGTCATCCACTGACCACTGTTTTTTTCTAAAATGTAAAGAAAAAGTAAAAAGAAAGTATAAACAGCATGGAAAATGCAAATGCCGACTGGCTTAACACTAGTGGCCTATATGACTATGTGTGCCTGGGCTTGTACTGGAAAACAATACAAAAATGCTGAATTAGAAATCATTTCTTGCAGTGTACAATGCTTCTGAGACACCTGTGGTTTTCTAAGACTATATTTGAATGTTTTGATGGCTTAAAAGTCTGGTGATTTCCATTGTAATCAAAAGCAGGCTTGACTAATTATCCTCAGGATAAATGTCATATAAACATCCTTGCATTTCAATTCACACTTCATTAGTCCTTGTTGCAGCATATTCCTATGAAAGCTAAAATCTCTAAATATTACAAATATTTTCATGGCCCTTTGAAAAAAAAATAACCATAAACAATATTACACAATACAGTATATAATATTATGTTGACTACAGTTAAAGTTCTTTTTTTAATTTGATCTTTTACAAGTTTGAATTGGTTTTGTGGTCTATTACATGGAAGCTGCAAATAACTTTAGAAAAGAGAGGTCTTCTCATGGCATGCTCAGAAATGGAGTTTACAGGCCTCCAATAGCCTATCAAAATGATGCTAACAATATACAACAAAAAATTCAGTGCCTAAATAGATTTCAGTGTAGACCACTGTATGTAATATTTATTCTAAATGCATTCAGGTGGTTTTGAAATCTTATTTATACATCAAAATTTTATTGTAATCTGTGTCACATTGCTGTCTTTTCTGACCCCACTTCATTTGCAAAGCTGCTTTTTACTAGTGTTGATCAAGATCAATGAAGTTTGAGTGAGCAGTGATAAAAAAACATTTTTACATTTGAAAATATCATTGGAAAGAATCTTAACATGCCTTTGGGTCTTTTTAAAATTTTATTTAGGATTTTATTTTTAATGTTTCATTATATATTTCAAAAACATCTAAGTGAGTTGAAGGCCATGGAGCTTGCTGATAAGAACTTAAAAAATGACTCCACCCCTATACTGTAACTATTTATCTTTTTGTTTATGTGTTATGTATATTCTATTTACATGCAAATATTCCTTTTCTGGGTGCAAAAATGCAAAGTAAGATGAGATTTGAGAATGAAGTTCTACAAAGTTAATATTAATTTTTATATTTCATTATAAAATAAACATTTATTTTTTTAAGGACTTAATCTTTTCCCTGGTATATATATATATACACACACACACACACACATATACACACACACACACATACATACATACATATAATTGATATACAACTTATTGTTTATTTATTCTCGTTTTGGTGCTGGGTGTTATTTCAAAATTGAAATGAAAAGAAAAGTAAATCATATAAGTATAAATATAAATGTTGATCTTATATATTTGAACACATAAGTTGTATTATTTGTTAACCTGAGCTATTCATAGCTTTTCTGTCGTAGCTGAGTAAATAGTTTTTTATTAGGTGGGGCATTTTCAGGGAAATCGTCCTTACCAGCAAAAACGAAACTTAAAGCACACTGGAACTTTGTTTATAATCAAATGGAAAAATGAAATGGAACACCTGTCGTTATGGACACACCCTGAAAGATATGCCATTTATATACCTGCTTTCAGGAAGAAGCAATCAGCTTCAAAAGCGACATCAGAGGTGAGGCACCACTTTGTCTTTGTGGAAATGGATCTATAGTGTCTTTGTTGGTCATAAATAAAATTAACAATGACAAGAGAAATTAATTTTAAATATAAATACATTATTATAAATTATTGTAAATATAAATTACCTTTTAATGCCATTTTATGTGTGTTTGCCATTATGTCTTTCTGTGTAAGTCTGTTTCCTAGTGATCTGGTAAAATTTTAAGAGTTTCTATTAATTTTTAGAGATTTGATTTGTCCTGGTTCAAACATGTGGGTTGAAGACGACTTGGGTCCAAGTGCTCCACCATGCCTTGAGAGTTACAGAGAACCAGTAGAGTCATGGCACATCAAGGGAGGCTGCCAAAAAAATCAAAGTCTCTGGCTTCAAACCATCTTCTAATGGAATGCTTGGGCCTGGTGTTTACCTCAGCCGAGATCTAGAGAAGGCCTCCAAATACCCTCTGGATCTAGATGAGCATCAGAAAGTGGTTCTGAGAGTGAAAGTCAATGTTGGGAAAGTGAAGAAGATTGACTGTCAAGGTCATCCACTGCAGTTTTCCTGGCATGATCACGGGTACGACACTGCCTGGTGTCCTCCAAACTGTGGCATGGTGCGAAGTGGTCTTGAGGAAGACTGTGTTTGGGATCCAAGACGAATCACAGTCATTGGCGAAATAAGCCCAAAAACATAAGGAGCACATGGTACCTGCCATGAGCACTGAAGTGTGCTTTCCCATGAAGTGTAAAATTAATAGTTCTAAAATGTTTTTTTGAAAATGTTATTCCAGCTCTTGAATATAAACCACTCATGTGCTTTGAAATGATTATCATGTTGTAATACAATGAAATAAATGATGAATAAATTAAACATACTTCATTGACATATCTTTGAGTTATGTTTTTATTATTTTATATTTAATGAATGAATAAAGATAAATAAGATGTGAATAAAGATAAATATGTATCATACACCAGCAAAATAAAACAAAGGGAATACTTAAGGAGAACATGGCATTAACTTTAATCTGATTTAGCCAGCCAGTCAGCAAGCAAAAGGCTTTTTAAAGAAATACATAAAATAATACTTTCCTTTGCTTCTTAGACAGTAAATGATAACACTGATATATATTGCACAAAGATCATCTCCTTCCCATTCCCAAAAGAAATTCAAGCCAACATAGGCTATATGTCAACAGTTTCCAATGTGACATAATAACATGTGTAACATGAATAACTTGATCTGCACTATCCATTTTTCATTTTGTTGATGAATGCCTACAGTATATGTATGCTAGGAACACCACAGTAAATGGTGATGCTGGGCTGGTGCATGCTTTATACAAAAGGTAATACAAGTAAATTAACAGATCACACATGAATGAATGTTTCATTCTGAAGAATTTGTAAACAATAAAGCTCATATTGGTATTCAAAACATGAACAACATATTGTTGTCTATAAATTAGATCTTTGACATTGTCTTTGGGAATGTCCCTTGATTGCTGATTTTTGGAATGGTGTTTGTGACAAACTATCTATAATATGTAAACAGAAGGTTACAGCCTCTCCACTAATGTGCTTGCTTGGTGTCTTGCCCTCCTCTTTTTTTGGAATACTCAGATGTCTTTAAACCTTTGCTGATGTTGGGGAGGAAATTAATTATGAATAAATGGGTTGGGACAGAACCCCCTCTTATCAAGGAGTGGATAATTCTGATTAAAGAATCCATACTTATGGAAAAGCTTGGATGTATATTAAAGATAAATCCAAATCATTTCAGAAGCTGTGGGCAATTCCTTTGAACTGTCTTGATATTGATTATAAGTCGATTATGTATCCTTAATTGTCTACATGATGGTACTGTAATATTGTTTTGAATTAGACCACACCGCTGTTGTGCTTTTTTTATATATATACTGTACATTGTACGCTGTTAACGCTTTGCTCATTACAGTCTATGCAGATTATTTTGAAAAACTCAAAAAAAAAAATTAGATCTTTGATTTTAAATGTGGAAGTATTATTAAAACCAAAGGCCCATTTTTCTAAGACCACAAGCTTCTTTTCTAGTATAGAGTCATATTCCTTCCTTCCTTTGAGACCAAAAAAAATCAACAACAAAAAAAAAAACATTTTGCTGGGTAGGAAAGAATGACAAGCAAGAAGAGAAATATAGGAAAACATTTTTATGGGTATTTTTCTGTGTCTGTGTGCCTGTGTGTTTTTTATTTTATTTTATTATTTATTTTTTACTTTGTACTGATATTAATATTTCAGTCCAGATATGCTTACTTGGCCCCTTGCTTTTCACGCTTTACATGTTACCCTTGGGAGATATCATTAAGAAACATGGTGTTAGCTTTCACTCTTATGCTGATGATACTCAGTTCTATATTTCTTTGCGACCCAATGAAACTTACCAATTTGCAAAACTAACGGAATGTATAGTTGATATCAAAAACTGGATGACTAGCAATTTCTTACTGCTAAATTCTGAAAAAACAGAGGTGTTAATTATTGGACCAAAAACTTTTGCATGTAATAACCTAGATCACTGTCTAATACTTGATGGCTGCTCTGTGAATTCTTTGTCATCAGCTAGGAACCTAGGCGTACTTTTTGATAGCAATTTTTCCTTCGAAAAACATGTCTCTAGCATTTTTAAAACTGCATTTTTCCATCTTAAAAATATATTATCTACATTACGACCTATGCTCTCAATGTCAAATGCAGAAACATTAATTCATGCGTTCATGACCTCGAGGCTAGATTATTGTAATGCTTTATTGGGTGGTTGCTCTGCACGTTTAATAAACTCCAGCTGGTTCAAAATGCAGCAGCTAGAGTTCTTACTAGAACCAGGAAGTATGACCACATTAGCCCGGTTCTGTCAACACTGCACTGGCTCCCTATTAAACATCGTATACATTTTAAGGCCTTGCTAATTATCTATAAGGCCCTGAATGGTTTGAGTAAGCTCTTATCGCACTATAGTCCTTCATGTCTGCTGTGATCTCAAAACTCTGGCCATTTGATAATACCTAGAATATCAAAATCAACTGCGGGCGGGAGATCGTTTTCCTATTTAGCGCCCAAACTCTGGAACAATCTACCTAACGCTGTTTGGGAAGCAGACACACTCTGCCAGTTTAAATCTAGATTAAAGACCCATCTCTTTAACCTGGCTTACACATAATACACTATTGCATTTCTAAAATTCAAATCCATTAAAGGATTGTTAGGCTGCATTAATTAGGTCAACCGGAACCGGGAACACTTCCCAAAACACCCGATGTACTTGTTACATCGTTAGAAGAATGGCATCTACGCTAATATTAGTCTGTTTCTTTCTTATTCCGAGGTCACTGTAGCCACCCGGATCCAGTCCGTATCCAGATCAGATGGTGGATCAGCACCTAGAGATGACCTCTACAGCCCTGAATGTCATCGGAGACCAGGGACGACTAGATGAGCCCCAGAGACTGATCCCCAGTGAAGACCCTGTCTCCTAGACGGCCATCGGGACAAGACCACAGGAACCAGATGAGTCCTTTGCACAATCTGACTCTGCTTTAGCCTAGATTTAAACTGCTGATTTTGTCTGGCCAGAGGAGAATGACACTATTTCCCGTCTAAATACTGTAAAGCTGATGTAAAGCCACCCAGCTTTATATCAAGCTGATGTAAAGCTGCTTCGTCACAATTTGCATTCTTAAAAGCGCTATACAAATAATAGTGACTGTCACGAATCCTAGCCTTGCTCTTCCGTTTATTCGCCACCAGATGTCACCAACTCACCACACGGACTCTTACACCACATTGCACACTGGACTGTATTTCCCACAACACATTGCACACTGGACTGCATTTCCCACAACTCATTGCACTGACGACACACACCTGTTTTCACTGATCACCAATCAAACACACTACTTAAGCTATGGACATTCTCAGTATCAGGGCCGTGTATTGATCTGCGTATAGCACTCTCCTAGAGCTAGCTGCTTTACCGTGCCATCCCGTGTTTCTGTTCGCCGAGTATTGCATGTGTTTATCACTCTCCTAGCGATAGCATCATTACGGAGCCTTTGTCTTAGTCGTAGTCTCGCCTTGCCTTGTCTTGTGTTTTATCTTTGCCCGTGTTTCCTGGATTTACCCCTTTGCCTTGCCGTTTGGACTGTTTGCACCTCGATTGGATTATTGCTCTCGTCTCTGGATTATCTCTCTGCCTTGCCCCTTTGGATACTGTTCGCCAATCGCCGACCCACGCTTGCTCCACGGATTGCTGTGTCTTACCTCTGCCATACCTGTTTGCTGTTTACCGACCCTGCCTGTGTTTATTGACCATGTTTCATAATAAAGCTTTGCATATGGATCCGCACGTCTCACGTCTCGTCAGCCCTGTTACAGTGACTACTTTCCCCCCAGGTTTTTCTTGGAAAAATAGCTCTACATTCCCTTTTTTCAGACTCTCATAAAGTGTTGAGTTTGTTTACAGCAAGCATTGGCTTACAGCAGGAATCAATGTGCCAGATTGGTAAATTTTAAATTAAAAAAATGTAAATAAAATTAACAATTTAAAAAAGGTAAAATGTATAAAATATCTGTGAAATGTCTTCAGGATGAATTATGACAAAGTAAAAAGTCTACATTTTCATGTTTAATTGCTAAATTTCACATATTGTTTCACATAAGTTGTTGCAATGAAAGAATTCATCAGTAAATCAAGATTGTTACAAATTTAGAGAAGAATTGCAACAGCAGAACAAGAGACAAAAAATACATTTTAATAAGTATTATGTTAGTAGTTAATGCCTCAAAATATTGCTACAAAATATTACAGAAAAATTACATTACAGTGATAAATTCCAACTTCAAACAAGTATGATGTTTGGCACAATCTGTTTCAAGTGTTGTGGAGTTATATACCACCTCAAAATCTGAATTAAATGAATTTACCAGTATTAATCTCAACAAATTAAAACAAACTTTACATGCACTGTAATGTCTTTACTTTTAGTATATGATTAGCAGAATTTCATTACAGAATCTTTCATTCAGAATTTCATAGAATATCATATCATTTGTTAATTACAGTGCCTTTACCATATCTCAACATCACTTCACAGATTATATTTAATTAAAATGTTTACAAGTATCAATTAACTAGTTCTAAAGTACTCAGGAATACTTACTTCCCTTTCTTTCGGCAAACATGATTTTTCATGAAGGGGCATATGGATGCCTTACAGGACCAGCATTTCTCCATTGTGTGTTTATGCTCTGTTTGCATTCCACACCCTTTACACGGCTTCAGATCTTTCCCATTCGTGTCCTGCGATTGGCTTTTCTGCTTTATGAGACTCTCCAGAGAACTCTTAGTACTGGAGTCTGTGCAATGGGCTATTCCAACCACAGTAATTCTCTTTGGGTCCCAAACACAATCCTCCTCAAGTCCCACACCAGAGGCAGAGGCAGGTAACCAGGCTGTATCATATCCCTGCTGATGCCACGAGGTCTTCAAGTTCAGGCTTTGCCCTTCAATCCTCTTGACTTTACCCACTCTCACTCGCAGCTTTAACACAACTCTATCATTAGCAGCACATGCTGGGTAACCCATTGCTTTGTTAATGTTCCTACTACAGTAGACACCAGGACCCAGAGTTCCCCCAGAAGAGGGCCGAAACCCTGATGATATGATAGCTGGGGCATTGGTTTTGAGTGTCCCATGGTACATGATATAGCCATGGCTCTTTTTGGGCTCTTGACCTGGTTTAAGGTGCTTTGATTTATCACAGTATGCCTCCCATCCACTGAATTCCACTGGCATTTTGGCACTTACACAACAATATGAGATTGCAGTGATCTTTGGACACTCCTATAAGACTGCAGTTCCTACAAAAAAAACAATTTTAGAAACAATTATGAATTTGAAGTTGAAGTAAAACAAAGCAGTAAAATGGTAAAATAACCCTTAAAATGTTCAAATACCCAAGATAGACCTAAGATTAATACTTTTTTTTTTTTTTTTTTTAAATGATTAGCCTATACTGTGAAACCACATACATATTTTCATTACTTTTTTAAAATGAAAATTAAAAATAAATATATTGCTTTCGCTTGATTGACAGTGATTGGCCCATATGTGTGTTTGGCAGCAACAAAACCTCAAGGTTCACAGTAGCTCGGAGTACGACATATTAAGTATCTACTCCATCGGTTAAACAAAGACCTCTTACTAGA
The DNA here is from genome assembly GCA_021397915.2 of Tor tambroides. NCBI lineage: Eukaryota > Metazoa > Chordata > Actinopteri > Cypriniformes > Cyprinidae > Tor > Tor tambroides. The sequence goes on along the minus strand of JAFVLL020029236.1, from coordinate 150,126 downwards.
TCAACCTTCACGCAGACTATGTGTTAGCGGCTGTAAATTAATATACATAAAATCACGATGAAAAAGCAATTTACCAACCTTGAAAAGGAGAATTCCACTTTCCACGTTCCACCGAGTTATGAGCTGTGATCTGACGCGGAAACACATGCTTTCACTTTCATTTCACTTTTCTTATGTAAATAGACTGTACACATGTCTACCAACCAGATCATACCTTTATATTATATTAAGTTAATTTAATAGCTATTTAAAGGTGTTATAAGCGATCTGTAGCCTATGTTTTGTATAAAGGACCACCGTACGGGAAAGATACTTTAATATTGAGATATCAGACCGATCTCTGCGTCAGCCCTAGTCTCTCCAAACAGAGTTGCCAGGTCCCAGAAAAATGTCCAGCCCGAATCAAAACCCGACCAAAAGGGATGGAAACTAGCCCATTTCCCCCCATCAAATCAGTTGGTAACTGCGGGATTCCCTTAAACGGCCTTAAAATAAACGTTTTGATTTTGTTTATTCTCTAAAGCTTATTTAGATTATTTTAGTTAGACTTGTTTATGCAGTATGTGCATATGTAATTTATCCCTCTTCAGTTAGCTACTTTTTTTAATTTTGGTACTTTTAATTTCTTCTTTAATGCCTACTCTATTTTCATTTATATTTTCAGCACAATTGTTCAAAATGTAAGCTATAAATATGAATATGAACACTGTCACAATGTGATAAGCTGCCGGCCATCCTTAAAAATCAAGTCAAATTTAAGCTATAGGCCTATAGCCCTTTTTCACAGTACACATAGTTTCAAAGGAGCTTTAAAGAAAACCATGATGTTAATGTTTATAATTTATTAAATCTTTATGCCTTATATCATTTAGCAGATCAGAGTTTTAGCAGATTAAAACTGTCTATAAGTTTTTGCCTTAAAACATGCATTGTCTACGTTCTTCTCCAGTTCTTGTATCATACTGTAGATTGTACACATCTTCATAAAATGAATAAAACAAACAAACAAAAAAAGATATTTTCTGATCTCAGTAAAGATGATCATTATCAATAGCTTACATTCTCTTTACTCTTTATATACTTTGTTTTGATTGCACAGAAGCATCACTTAATATACAACTCAATAAACCTGCCTAAAATTCCCTATAGGTCAGGGCTGTCCAAACTCAGTCCTGGAGGGCTGGTGTCCTGCAGAGTTTAGCTCCAACTTGCCTCAACACACCTGCATGGAAGCTTCAAGTATGCCTAGTAAGACCTTGATTAGCTGCTTCAGGTGTGTTTAATTAGGGTTGGAGCTAAACCGGCCCTGCTATAGGTGAAACTCATGTAACTTCTAGGCTTATTGGTCCTTAGGCCATGTTTTCAATATTAAAAATCTGTTGAAGATTTAGGTTGGCCTTTTATTTTATAAAGTATAGCCAGGCATTTGACTTTTAACTTTTGACTGAATGCCTAGACCTTTTTGCAGCTTTTTGTGGACAGGAACCACCTGGAAAAAAAGCCATTTTGTTGACATGCAAAGTGACCAACCACAATTCATTGAGTTTAAAAAGAAGTATGTGTTAAAGTCTTGAGCTCATTAAGTTATCTCCAATAATCAAGCTGATGGTATTTATTATCATCTTGACATTATTAGTAATCAAAAATGACAACTTTTATTTTTTTATTTTATTGGTTTATTTTATTTCACAAATGAAGCAATAGCTATAACACCAGTGAGAGATTTTATTAAAGATACATTTTCTAAGACGGCAATAGCATTTTCAAAACAAACTACTGATCAAATAAAATGATACCTTATATACCATTAAAGTATTTTTTTTTTTTTTCTTTCACACAAACATTAAACAATGTGCAACTGTGCAAAATTAAACAAGTGAACTGTGCTGGGAAAACAATAATTAAGCCAATAAATTATGTGATTTATTTATTTGTGTATACACCGATGACAAGATGTTTATGGTGCATTTCATTGAAAGCATTGATGGCACTGCTGCAGTACAATTACTTGACATAACTTCTTCAACAATTTTAATAGCAGTCAAGAATCTTAAAGATCCTTTAACTTATTGCACACACGACATATCTTCAGTTGTGCTTTGGCTAGACATGTTAAAAGGCATAAAGAGTAAATAAATACCTTCATAGAGGCAGCAACCGGTACTTACTTTACAGTAAAGGCAGAGCATGTAGATCGAAAAGCATTTCTAAAAATACTCAAATATGCTGAGAAATCTACAGAAATACTTTATTTATACTCTGGAAATATGATGGCATAGCTGACTGTTTCTTAAAAGGCTTCACATAGCGGTAAGATGCACAGAGGAACCAGAAGACTGAGCCAAGGATAACCCAGCAGAAACACACTGATGGCAGAGCAGGGCTCGATGCTGTCTGGAAGGCAAAGACAAGGTCAAGGTTAGGCAGAGAAAGTATTTATTTAGTTTTACATAGTGCCACAAAACAGCTGCTTTACCTAATTCAACAAACAGAGTCTTCTGGATCTTGGTTACTTTACAGATGAACGTTGTATTCTCAGTGACGGTGAAACTCATAATGGTCAGCCTGAATCCGTATGGCTCAAGTTCTGTCACAAACGTGTTGTGCCTGAACTTGGGTTCAGGCATGATTCCAGAGATGTTGGTGTTTATGATGATCTCCTTTTGGCCTTTGGACATGGAGAACTCATAGTCTGTGTGGTAGTTGGGTCTGGGCTCCAGAAGGCAGTCCACTCTGAGGTCATTATCTTCCTCTTGGCATACTGTAATTATACTCTCTTCATCCTGACACAACACTGGGATTATCAGAACTGGAGATGAGAAATCACTGAGCCTGTTAGGTATTTGCCATATCTGCACAATGCTTTGTAAAAGTCAAGAGTGCAATACAGCACTACATTTATTTACAAAATTATAGTTGTCATCATTTGCTCAATCTCATGCCTCCCCAACACTGACTTTCTTTCTTTTGAGGATTACAAAGGGTGAATTTTTGAATATTTCTAATTTTTGAACTGCATCTTCTTTTCCATTTAACAAAAGTGGGTTGGTAATGGTAAATGACAGAAACAGGGTACTGAAAATCTTCTTTTCAGCTATATGTGAGGTTATGTATTATTGATTGTGATATATTGTATCCATAGAAAAGTGTACTTTTATATTCATATATTAAATATTATATTATATAGTATTATTGTTTATATATATATATATATATATATATATATATATATAATCTCTCTCTCTCTCTCTCTCTATATATATATATATATATAAGTATACAGTATATTTTGAAAATATTTACATGTATATACATTTATATATTTATATTATTATATTTTATATATATTTAATATATAAACAGTATATTTTTCTTAAATATATACATGCATGTGTTTGTATTTATATATACATAATAAATATACAGAGAACTCACTTATAGTACACACATATTATGTAAACAAAAACTTTTATTTAGGATGTGATTAATTGTTTGATAGCACTAATATATATGTATATACACACACACACACACACACACACACACACATTATTATATTTTAAAGAATTAAAATATACTTTTAGGGAATATCATTTTATATTTGAATGATTAGAATGGTAGCATATGAAAAGCAACATTAGGAAAACATCTTCATAATGTTCTTACCTCCAAGAACAAGAATCCACCCAAACAAAGAGTTAAATGTGTTCATTGCAAAACTCTAAGTTGAAAAAGAAAAGAAAAGAGGGGACTCATAAAAAACTGTTAAATATCACAGCACAGAATAAAAACATTTGAACATATATAAATATATACTATTTGGCTATCAAAAGTGCTATGTTATATTAATAATAATAATAATAATAATAAGGCTTGTTTGTTTTCCCAGAGCGTGTGAAGGTCTAAATAACCTTCCTATGAAAAGCATTGCTGATGAATTAATAATTAGCTTTGAAATAACTATCTACAGTAGTCAATGAATCTAGACTGAAATCTAACATGAAACGGTTTGGAAAAAATAGGAAAGAAGACTGTTAAACAAACCTGCATTTTAAAATGTTTAATCTTGTCGGCTACGTGGACCATCCATGAAACTGTGCTCTTCAGACAACATCAACAGTGCTGTAGCTCCACCTAACTGCCTCACATAGCATTTCACCGAACAGCATGAAGCACTGCACTGCAGTGGACTGCAGCAGCCCCTCCCTACTGTGCTGCACTAATGCAACGCCTCAGACCTCAATATATAATATGTCTATTCACCTTCCCAAAAGAAAATATCCTGATGAGAATCATGAAGGCCTTTTGCTGCTTTGATGATCCCAATGTCATTCTTTAATGTAAAATAAACAGTGCAATACAGCACAATTTGGCATGCAATTTTCTGACAGGATGTACATTATCTTGTATATCATAAAAGCTGATCTCTGTGTAATCCTCAATCACAGGCCAAATCTTTTGTTGCCTGAGCAGGCATGACGGTATAGTTCCCATACATTTACCTTTCAGAGGCTTTATGTTTGTGCTGTTTTAATCCTAGTCTGTGATGTTTTTCATTTGGCAGGACACCCTTTCCAGTGGTTCATAATGTAGGAGTAGAAGGAGAGAGGATTCGAGAGAGGAGAGAATGAAATGGTTTGTCTCCCCCTTTTGAAAGAACTAGAAAATGCTATTTACCAAATGTTATGCAGAGTTTCCCACAATTTGAAATGATTCATTTTGCCTTGAGCTATATCAGGGAATTCCAAGTATAACAAGTATGTATTTACAAGATGTTTCTGTATTTATGTTTGCTATTACACTACTGTTCAAATGTTTGGGGTCCAGTTTTTAAATGTTTTTAAAAGAAGTCTCTTGTGCTCACTAAGCATGCATTTATTTGATGAAAAACACATAAAAACTCAATTAAGGTAATTTAAACAGTAATTTACATTTTTTACCATTTAAATTACTGTTTTCATTTTTAATATATTTTAAAATGCAATTGATTACTGTGATGACAAAGCTGAATTTTCAGCGTCATTATTCTAGTCTTCAGTGTCACATGATCCTTCAGAAATCATTTTAATATGCTGATTTGGTGCTAAAGAAAAATGTCTTATTATTATCAATGTTGAAAATGTGCTGCTTAATATTTTTGAGGAAACCATGATCATTTTTTTTCAGGATTCCTTGATTAGTAGAAAATTCAAAAGAACAGCAAACTTTTGTAACATTATAAATGTCCTCACTGTCACTTTTGACCAATTTAATAGTGTAGTGTATCAATTTTGTTGTAATGAACAGAATAAAAAATGTTACATGAGTCACTGATCAACGCTTATACAGCATTTATTAATTATATTAGTTATTGTCAATGTTGGCCAATTTATGGTCAGTTTTTTAATGACACATTTCAACATATAAAATTCCATATGTTAACATTAGTTAATACATTTTGAACTAACAATAGCATTTTTTTTTAAATTAACATTAAACAAAAAAAATCATTTCATTAAGATAAATAAATGTTTGTTCATGGTTAGCTCATGATACCTAACCATAAATAAATGCGTACAATAAATTGCTGTTGATTTAGAAGGGCAGTAATGGAAAACCTTGAGGTATGGATTACTATTTTATAACTAAACGTATCACTTTACGAAAAAAAACAAAAAAAACAAACATCAGCAGAAAAGAATAAAGAATATTGTTAATTTCAATATTTCCAGTGGGCTATCATTTCCTAAATATGATATATATTTAGGAAATATAAATATCTATCATATTAATCAAAATAAATATCTTTGCTTGTGCTTTTTGACTTCATTATTTAACATTACTACATTACTAATTGAAGTAAATACATCAGATCTGTTGTGCCCTGCAGCTGCCAGTCATTGGTTCTCTTGCATTTTATTTTCAGTAAACACTGTGGGTGTGCCCTAGTGAACTATTTGTTTGTTGCTCTTTGCATTTCAATTAGAGCACAAATTAGCATGTAAAAGGCCTTTATTGTCATTTTCTAAGACGGATGCAGGTATATTCAATACCGCTAAGATTTCAGTCAATCAGAAGACTGATGCACCTCAGACAAATGCTGATTCTAGACAGGTGAATCACACACAGCAGTGTTTATTGTTGCTTTATTTTCCATGGGAATGAATGATTATGTATTAAAGAGATTAAAGAGAGTGACATCTCCAGTGTTTCCTAAAGTGACAAGGTATGCTTTTTGAAAAGCACTGACAGCTCATTGCTGAAGTTGAGAATTAATTCCTCTGCTTTATTTTGAATTGTTAATTTGCCTCGGCTGATAACAATGCTGCTGGAGTGTAAAGAGGATGTTTTACATTTGAAAGGATTTCAAAATAAGCCATGACAACCTCCCCTTCACATCAAATGAAGAGATTAATTCATCTGTACCATACAAATGTTGCTCATTAGTTTATTGCTTTGGAGTCCCAACAAATTAAGATGAAAAATGCCTATTTAATTGTATTTAATTAACACAATAACAAAAATGACAACAATGAATTTCACAATCATACTACCAAAAGTATCATAGGAATAAATTCTAATCTGATTTACTGCTGTAAACAATGTTTTCATCAGTATGTTATAATGGCAAAATTCCATCCCTAATTCATTCATTCATTCATTCATTCTCTGAACCATTTGTTGTATGTAGAGTCATGGCAATTTTTTCCTCCTTAATTTAAAAAAGTGCAATTTAGTTTAATGAAGCAATTAAATTTTTACTTATTGGGATGAAATGTTTACAGTATGAACTAAAATTACTATCAAAAACTGTTTCCACATCAGCTATTCTGTTTCAAAATACAGCATGAATTGGCCTTCCACAGGGTTTGCACAAATGTTTTGACAAAAGTATGTAATGTAATGTAATTCTATACAGTACTAAAGTGGTGTTAGCCTATACGATTGCAGTGTCTTTGGTAATATAAATTATACTACATTTTACATTATATTATTGTTTGAACATTGGACACTGCAATGCAGTTCTGAAATTGCAAGTTCATTTTTTGAGCACCAGAGGGAGGTGTGGCTACACCTTTGACACGCGCCTGTAGCCTACAATAAATTCCCTTTAAATTTATATCACAAAAAGCTTTACAACCCACAATTTGGGCGTTATCCCACATTAAAGCTGATCAATGATAGACCATACTGTTGAAACGCACGATGAATTATTCACAAATACTTAGTTTTACTTGTATTGCTCCGCCTGGAACTGTGATCCATTAATCGTCTTGCCCTTAATCACCGGGCGAATCAGACGAGAGCTGCAAGTTGGGCGCAACTTTGAATCCTGTGCTGGTTAGCGCATTTTACGTTTTTAAACGTCCTACAGTTTAACTGGGACTAGGGTTTATGTTAGGTAAAGTAAATACGACGAGTTTTCGCGGAACAGATTATGCTTATAGAGACTTTTGTCAAAAACGCATGGATGAGGATCGCTCCAGGACTATAGGACACCAACTAAGCGAAGAAAACCCGCTCACTCTTTAGTCTAGGCTGCAACTGGACAGAAACCTGGGGTTTATGTTGATACGGTTTTCCATTCTTCTTTAATCTCAGTGCTTTAAGCTGATTTATGTTCGATCCGCTGCCCACGCGCTCAGTTCAAAGTGCGTCTCGATGCGCGTAATTGTTTTACTCAATCGGAGTATTGAAGGGTTCGGTCCAGCGCCTGGTGCCCATACGAACTGGCTGACAAGTTCAAATTAACAACTGGACATCTGAATATCTTCAGTTTTCCTGCCACATCTCAATAAATGGGGAACCTAGATAATTGCTCTCTAAGGGATTGCGCTTTCTGTTAAACTCATACCGCACCACTTGTTTTGAAATCGGTACATCTTAAACAAGGCCATGATGTTTCTGAAATTGCTTCTTCCACTGATGTCCATCGCTTTGATACGAGGTAAGACAGACTCTTTCTTCGTAGTGTTCTTTAATCACTTCTATGTTGTTTTTCAAGACCAATAGCTTACTATTACGCACTATTTAAAACAATTATTGAAACAATAACAGCTAAATAATTCATTAAAGCATGCATTTAAATTATTATTGATAGCAGTAGTAATAATAATATTCAATTAATTTTCAATAATAATAATAATAGTAATAAAAACAGCAACAGTAATAATTTAGAAAATACTATTTCTTTATCATTTAACTTACATTAATAACTGTGTGCTATTTTTAGAGCTCCACCATGCAATTTATCGTAGAACCGATATTAAAGAATCAGTTATGGAGAAAAGGGTTGCTTTTCTTAAAAACAAAACAAATATTGGTCAAACTTGTAGTTGGTCACTCTTCAGTATTGAACAGTGTTATTTTCATCTGTCTTATAACTGATATGCAGAATTTTTCATTGTTTTATTTCTGCTTATTGACACAGTATTATTTAAATCCCCCATGTTTCCTGTTGAACATACATGAATTGATGAAAAGTATTCATATATCAGTAGTAATATAGTCTGTCTCATAGAGAACAACATAACAAAGAGTCAAATATGTTGAAAGGTGGCTCTTAAAAGTTCACACTGTATATCTCTTTATGTATTTACAGCTCTCAGATTTTAGAATTGAAATGTTATCATTATTCATGTAATGCAAGGGTCTGGTTGAGCATGAAGCACCATAATTACTTCCGTTCTGGCACTAAACACGCTCTGTGGTATTGAACTGGATTTACCAATGTATGTAACATCAGATTCACTGCTTGTGATGTAACAGCGTAAGTCTGCAGAGTCTGCCTTTTTACAAACACATGGGCCGTCTGAGATTTCCTAGACACTATGCTACACTTAAGAAACATCTGGTGTATTGTGATTGGTTTTTTCGTGAAAGTGAAGGCAATCCGCTTGTGTTGGGGAGTAAATCAACAGCTCAAACAGTCACATGTGCAGCGTGCTGGATTTATCTGTATAGTGGGATTTGCAGCAGTATTTTCTTTGTGCTGTTTGTACTTAGACATTAATGCATATATCAGCACTGGAGAATGAAATATTAACCATCTCTCTCTTATTTCTCTAAGTACATGAATCAACACTCTCTTTTACATTTGGAAAACACAGACTACTTAACAACATGTTGCTCAAATGTCCACGTTGATGTTGTAAAAGTGTGTGAAATAGGCTACTGGCATCTTTGAGAGCTTCATCATGAGAGTTTAGTGGACTTGATAAAGGTTACTGAGTCCCAAAATACAGTATTTAAATGTAGTTACAGTAAGAATTAAATTATTCAAACACCTTTGTTTAATCCTCTGCAGTTAATGCTACAACAGTAGGTTAAAAAATATGAATTGATTATTTTGCTTTATAGGCGAAACATGCCACAAAAACATGCCCAGGTCACAATTCTGAAAAATAAATATATATAGGTAGATATAAAGCCAGTTTAGGACTAGTTTTTGCATTACAGGAGAGAGAATGGAGAGGTAACATATGCATATTTGTCCTACAATACATAAGAAAAAATGCTAAAGAAATAAAACATCACATTTTCTATGCAAAACATATTTTGTAATTTTATTTCTTTTGATATTGGAGTAAAATGTGACGTGGGCATGTTTTTGGCAGGTTTTATGAGATTCACCCTAATTGTGCCTTGACTTTGTTTGAACAAGCCTTTGAGAAATGTGCTTTGTTGCAAAGATGGTGCCACAGTACAAACATATTTGTACATTTGCATGACACTTTTGGATGGACGATTATTAGATTTGTGTATGAATCCAACAAATTATGCATAATTTATTTTGGATTGCTGCATCTATATTGTTTTGGATAATGCAGTCTCTCATTTCATCTACTTTTTCCTTGAGGAGATCCCAAAATAGAACGTCACCAGGGGTGAAACTTGAGCATGATTTCTGAACTGTTGTCAGTAACAACCACAGAAACTGGTTTCATGTCATCTTGACTTCATGTCATCTTGATATAGAAAGAAGCACAGCTAAGGAAACAGCAGGATGTTTAGCAGCTGGTGAACTTCATTAACAACAATCTCAGCTGATTTCTAAAATGATTAACAGCATCAGAAATTTCTTACAATTTCTTTTCTGCATGTCAGTTAACATAATGTGTATCAGAATTCACTTTAAGAACATAACTAAATGTAATATAGATGTGAAATGTCATGTAGAAAGTTCTTGACTTTTTGAATAATGAAAAGAGGACTTGCATATTTTAAATCCCTGTGAAATATGAATGCATTCTTCCATTTGCAGCTCTAATTAGAAGGAATTATTGAAGATCATTGTGTATGTGTGTGTGTGTGTGTGTGTGTGTGTGGCCTGTCTGGTGTAAAGCGTTGTCTGGTCCTGCTGTGGCTGATCCTGACCCACTTTCCCCCCTTACTATCAGCGCTCCCTCTTTAACTGCCACTGAGCACACGCTCCCACCATCTGTTATCCCCTGGCCCATTGCCATGGCAATACTGGGAGTCTTTTCTAAACAGGCGATGCAGTAGTCCGTGGGTAATGTAGTAAAGGGCTGAACTCCAGCAACAGGTCATTGTACTAAAACCACGGCGTTGGCATAAGCCAGCTCAGTACATGCGACGCAGCCCTCTGAGCTTGAGTAATGATGAGCTGTGATTAAGTTGAGGGACTAATCGCTAAAATGATTCAACTGTACCAACCCACCAGACTAAAATCAGTACCATGGGGTAAAAATTCATCAGAAATGGATATCAAATAAATCTGGATTAAGAGTGTTCTGTAGTGGTGGGGATTTTGATTCATCTCAGTGACGTTTGAAGCCATTCACCAAAAAGATTTGTTCAGAGTTGTTCACTGATTCATTCAGTAACCCTTTCTGCAGGTCACCAATCTGTGAAGACAAGTTAGAATGAGTCATTGAATCGTTTATTCAGTTGGTTCATCTTTCACGACTGAAACAAGTCTTATATTCTCTATTTTAATTTGTGTGTTTATAAATCTACTATGAAATTCCAGATGCATAAGCATCCCAAGCAAGTTACAGCACTGTTAGTGTTAGAGCACTGTTTACTTATAGCATGCTTTATTATTATTATTATTATTATATTAATATTTTAATTTAGTTGTATTTTTATATTTTCAGTTTTCAGTTTAATTTCAGTTGAATATTTAGTAATTTTATGTGCTTTTGTAATTTTTGTAATTTTTTGTTTCAGTTTTTTATAATTTCTATTTAGCTCTAATTTATTGTTATTTAAGATTTAGTTAAGTCATTTTAGTTTGTGATGTTCTAGTTTTCACTTAATTTGTTCATTTTGTTTCATTTGTTCATGAAAACATATGAAGAGTTTATTTGCAAAAACAGATAACTGTTTTTATTTTCATAAATCCATGTTTTTTTATTGTGTTTAATTGTGTTAACTGCAGTTTGATTGATATTAATTGGAATGCAGGATAAAAAAACATGATTTTTGAACGTTTTTAAGACTGGAATTATCCGTTTTTGCAAATTAACTCTTCATATCTTGTTCGGTGTCACTCCTAATATTGTTCAGACTCAAAGAACAGACTCATTCAGTAAAGGGCGTATTCATCCATTACGTCCAACCAAAAAATGTGAATTTATGTAAGTGAATGAAAATGATTTGTTTCTTGACGAACCAGTAGGCCTATTAGTGTTCTATCACCTGATTGTATTTATTTATTTATTTTTACATTTAAGTTCTCCATCTGTATCATGTTCCAATCATTATGTTCTCTTGTCCTTCTTGAATTTTGCATGGCTAAGCATAACATCTGCAGATATCTGAATTAGAAAAAAATCAATAATACTAGCCTCCCAGACAGATGTGAAAGGAACAAACAAGATTTCAGGGGGGAAAAAAAGATGTTTTATTCAAACACTGTATAAGCAACACCAATCTCATCTCATCTGGCTGTCATCCTCTGTACATCTGAGCTGATTGAGCATACACAAATCCAACATTTCATCAAGAGAAACCCAATAAACCAAGCCAAAAGAGAGATATCAAACTCGAGTGTTGTAGAGCAGTGTCACTGCATGTAATGGTAGGTCCACTGGTGAAAGTTGATAACCCTGCCTGATGGTATTATTCACAGAGAGGGCTCTCACAGCTTACTGGCACATCATATTAAGTATGATAGCTTGCTTAAGGCAGCATACTGCTGTAGTGCTCAGCTCTGGTTAGCTTCATCCACTACTAGTATTAAATCTGAAGTGTGTAATATCTACGCCACTAAAGTCACCAAACAGAATAATGACCAATAATGGACAGTATTGTCAATGGATAATCCTGCTTCCAACCCGACTCCATTGGTTGAGTATAGAGCCAAAGTTGTCTGTTGTCTCTGCATATCAAGCTGGAATAGTGTAAGTATTTTACATTGAAATTAAAATATTATTTCGTTGAGATATGGACAAGGCTGTGTAGATATGCTTCTGTTCCCTGTTATGTTTGCTATAGCATCATGTGAATATTAGATGATGACATTTTCCTTACCTGTAGGCTTATAAGTATGACAGTATATTCAAACAAACGGATACAAGTATCCTTTGTGCATTTCTAGAAGTGATTATCACAGAAAGGAGAGAATTTCTTATTAAAACTTTTCATTGACAGCTACATCTGTGTTATGTTGAGTTTGAGGATTGTCTTTGAACGGTTTCTTTTTGAAAATTAGGAACAGAGCTGAATGTTGTTTTCTGCTATTACAATGGCTTGTTGGCGTATTAAAGCGATTCGCAGCGCTTTTGCGGATATCGCCAGCTTTGCCTGTCTGCTTTTAGATTAACAGCCTAGTGCTTAGAGATAGAGCAAATTGTGATGAGTATCATGATGGACGGCTCTCAGGGAAAACAGCAGTGCAGAAATACTTCTGTGTTTCTGATGGTACTGTTAAAATAATTGCTGTTTCACACATTCACAAGAAGTAAGGCAGCACAAGCTAGCTATTTTAGTCTTCATGAGCTGTTCACAGATTTGGTTTGAACTTTTTGTTAGAGTGATGAAGAATGTAAAAATCCTCTCAACCTTTGACTTCTCATCCTTTATCTCTGTTTGGGTTTAAGTCGCTGCTTTCCATAGGTACTTCATTAGTATCAAACCTGTGAGATACTAGATCACCATGATTCTAATAAAGGGGAAAATTAAAGAACAGAGTTAATTTCACTCTCCTAAGACCTATGATAACTGTCCCGGGTAATGTAGAAGAGTGTATTATAATCATAAATCTTCTTGAACATTTCTATGGAAATCGACAGGGCTCAACTTTGAGGATAAAAGGGTACCTGAGATATGCTCACTCCTGATCCTAATACAAGTAGTAAAGCTGAAAAGGGACATTTCACAATTTAGTTGTGCAAGAGTGCTGGGCAAAAGCAATTTACTTGCATATAAACAGGCATTTTTTAGTTCTGAGTCATGTCAGGGTACTAATATGAACCTTTAAGATACCAGTATGGACCCTTTAGGTAAAAGCAACTGACCTAGTGACAGCTTTATTTCCAAGAGTGTGAGTGAAAAATAATGTTTTGAACTGTTTCTGATGTTGAGACTGTAGCCGGGTTTCCATCCAAAGGTGCGAATTTAACTTATGCACAAATAGGAATATCACATAAAACATTTGCGAACGAGCACCGTTTCCATCCAACAAGTCAAAAAGTACAAAATCGTCACTTGCTGATAAACTGGCACTATAAATTACTAAGAAAAGTAAGAGAAGCCACTGAATATAATAATTTTCATACATAAATTACTTGCGCCTCAGAGCAAACAGATAAAATAAATGCGGTCATTGCTTTTGGAGGTGGATGCCTGCTGTTTGGGAACACAGTCGTGCAAGACAGTTTTGGGAGGCAATTATACATAAATACTTTGACGACAGACTTTGCTTGAGCATTCCAGAATGACCATAACAACATTTCAGATGCTGTGGAAAGAGATCGGTCTGTTGGTTAGTCACGTTTTGCTGTCCCATAGCGCAAAGTCACATGACTTTTTTGATGGGCATGGAGGAATTTATAATGCATTTACATCTCCCATTACTCGCATTAACCCTTTTTCGCAGAACCCTTTTTGGTGTTTCCGTCACTTGTTTCTTTTGTGATACTTCAAAATGCACATAAAAACAGGGTGATGGAAACATAGCTTGTGATGTGGCAAACTAGTCTCTCTCTGCATAGCCAGATTGTGTAGAAAAGTCCCTTTGCTCATTTGCATACAAATGTCTGTGATGAAATTATCCATATTTAAAACATTATAAACCGTAAACCGTTTACGGTTTATAAAGTTTTAAATATGGATAATTTCATCACAGACATTGTATGCAAATGAGCAAAGGGACTTTTCTACACTTTTCTAAAAATTATGACTTATGACTGGTTTTGTGGTCCAGGGTAACGAAAAATGTGACCGTGGACCACAAGTCATAATTTTTCGAAATTGAGATTTAAATATCATCTGAAAGCTGAATAAATACGCTTTCCACTGATGTATGGTTTGTTAGGATCGGACAATATTTGGCCGAGATACAACTATTTGAAAATCTGGAATCTGAGGGTGCAAAAAAATCAAAATATTGAGAAAATCGCCTTTAAAGTTCTTAACAAGGCATATTACATATCAAAAATTAAGTTTTGATATATTTACGGTAGGAAATTTACAAAATATCTTCATGGAACATGATCTTTACTTAATATCCTAATGATTTTTGGCATAAAAGAAAAATCAATAATTTTGACCCATACAATGTATTTTTGGCTATTGCTACAAATATACCCCAGCGACTTAAGACTGGTTTTGTGGTCCAGGGTCACATATGTCATAGGATTTTTATATAAGAAGAGACTGGTTTTCCTTTGCTGTAAACAAAACTTGGTTCTTGAGAAACTAGCATATTCTCATCAGAGCTTACGCTACGCCTACATCCTACGTCATCCACTGAAATGCCACTCTCTCGTGAACATGCGAACGACGGATATTTTTTTTATAGATATGGATATTTTTCTTACACAAACGCATCCCTTCGCTTCAGAAGGCCTTTATTAACCCTCCGGAGCCATGTGGAGTACTTTTTATGATGGATGGATGCACTTTTTTGAGCTTCAAAATCTTGACCCCCATTCACTGCCATTATAAAGCTCAGAAGAGCCAGGACATGATTGTATTGGTCTGAAAGAAGAAAGTCATGTACACCTAGGATGGCGTGAGGGTAAGTAAATCATGGGGTCATTTTTATGTGAACTATCCCTTTAATGGTGAACCTTTGGTTATTAGACATTGTGTGGGCTTTTTCCAGTTCAGAGTTTGTTGTATATGGATAAGATTGAGCAAACATTGTTCATTTGACTGGGAATGTTCATCAGCCTTGTTCATAGGTGTTGGATACACTGTAGCTCTCGTTCCTCAAAGCTTTTAATCAGCTCAGAGACCAGAGCTCATCAGTCCACCGGTAGAGTGGGAGGAAATGAGGTCATATGTATATGACATTTACAACTCTAGAGCAGCCATGTTTGAATGACAGGTGTGCTTTAGGTATTATAATACATACTATATTGCAGTAAAGTTGTGCAAGCCTCTGCTTGCTTTAGAAAACTTCATATTATGCATAACAGATGCATTTTATCATATATTCACCCATTTTAAATTCAACAGTAAATGCACAATAAGTGTCTGAACACTTGGGATATAGCATACTTTCATGATACTTGTATGGGGCTTTTGCATCCTTTCGATCATTCATCATTTCATTGTGGTTCTATGGAACAAAACTGAATTGCATGGAGAACAGTGTTGTTCATACAGGTTTGGAATGAGGGTGAGGAAATGATGACAGAATTTTGGGTGAACTAATCCTTTAATAACATAAGAGGCAAAGCTGTAAAATTCTGTTTGCTTTTTTATTATGCAACAAATGTCTGAACAAGTTTCTGAGCTGACAGTGCTTGCTGTGTGGAAATGTCTCTGTCTTTTCCAATTGACTCACGAATGCAGTGAGGAGACTGGACAGCTGAACAGCAGTTTGGACTGTGTTCTTGGTCCCCTTTGTTGACGGAGGGCTTTCAATTCTCATTAGCCTTTGTGCCCAGTGTCATGACAGCTGACTTATGAAGCACAGTCCCGCCCCGCGTGTCAGGTCATCATGTCCAGATGACAAATCCTGTTTTAGTTTCTGTCACAGATTTAAGTCCTTGTGAGAAATGTTGTGTTTTCATCAACTTGTAGTTTGGTACTTCTATTGAAACTGGCTTCTGTTCATTTGTGTGTGTGTGTGTGTGTGTGTGTGTGTGTGTGTGTGTGTGTGTGTGTTTTTTTTTTGGAGTCGACATTGGCAAATCAGCTGATGAATATATAGCCTGGTAATGTAAGATAACAGTTTATTTCAGTATTTAATGATTATACTTGTTGATTTAATTCACTTTTCTTCTAATAACACAAACAGAGAAATTTTGATGAATGTGGTAACGCTCCGTTTTGCAGTTACAATTAGTGAGTACTGGAGTTTTCATGCAATTCTATTTTTTTGTTTCCTCCACAAAATAAAAAGTAATAAATGTATTTGCTACTTTTTATCTGACAGTTCACCCTTTTTTTTAAATTATGAGAAAAAAGTCCGAATTATAAACTCAGAATTCTGACTTTCTCACAATTCAGAGTTTATATCTCAAAATTATTATTTTTTGTCTAAAAGCAATAAGACCTTTTATCTCACAATTTAGACTTTTTCTCTCGCAGTTGCAGATTTATATTTCACAATTCACACAAAGTTTATATCTGGAAATTCTCGGAATTGGAAGAAAGAATGTGAATAATGATTTGTAATACAGCATATGAATCATCTCAAAAACTGAACATGCTCTAAAATGATTAGGCTACTTTCTGTTTTGAGTGCTGAATCTTTTCATAAAAGGTGATAAAATGTCATATAATCACGAGCTGCACACACACCACTGGTTCTCTGCCCGTATGTTCCCAAATATGATCTGCAAATGTGGCCATATTGCCCCAAACATATGGATATCACAAACAGCAAATGATTTTTAGAGTAACTGTTTATCTGTTAATGACAAAGGGCGTGTGGATGGCATCTCTCTTTGTGTAGGTATCTATAATGCAGGTTAATGCAGCATCATGCATACGGCGGTGTAGTAATGTTCTCTCATACAGTTGGAAGCGATGCTGAACTTCAATATCATGAGTGCTGTAATCTGCTGCTGTCGCTAACCTCCTCTAACCTGTCGTCCAGCAGCCCCTCATTCAGCAGGGCTTTGCTGTGTTTGCGCAGGCTCATGAGCAGTCCTAAAGCCTGGGAAAGCCAGTCTGCTCCCCCGCTGTCTACTCTAATCCAGGACCGGCTTTCTGCCTGCCACTGACTCGCATTTATTTTTTTGTTGTTGTTGTTTTTTTTGTTTTTTTGTTTTTTGTTTTTAAAGCTTACCCTATCTATAGTGACCAAAAGACTTAAGGACTGCATTTAACAATATTAAATTTGTGTCCTGAATACCACACAGAACATTTTTTTTTTCTGAAACAGATAACTTATTTTGCAAAATCATTTCATTAATGTCCCATTTGACTCTGTGGTGAGATATACATATATTGTGACGAGTCGGCTGCCTCCCCCCTTTCATATCATCACCACCCCGTCCCTTATTCGCCGCCCTTCACCAGGCTCCCGACGGGAGTGGGCGTGTGAGAGGAGGGGCGCTAAAACTAGTCCGGTCTGGCGGCGTGTGATGAGGCGCACCTGAGTTGAATAGGTCCTCATCACCGCCGCCGTTTATATGCCGAGAGCGCCTCTCCTCGAGAGACCGGTCTCTTCCCCGTGCATGCACGCTGGTGTCCTCGTGGGTCCAGGAAGGGCGCGTTGAGGGATTCCCCGCCGCCGCCGGACCCGTAGTCCGGATGACGCTGCACCCGTGACACGGCCGTCGGGCCAGGATGCCGGGCCGTGGAGTCCCCCCAGACGTGCCGCGGCCAGCAGAGGACGAAGCCGCGAGCAGAAGCCGCCGCCCCTCGCGCCCCGGACCAGGAGGGGAGCGCGTGCGGCCACCGGACTCCGCCCCTTCCCTGGACCCTTCCTTCCCGAACACTGCCCTACCTTCACAAACCCCGCAGCACGACGAGGACACCAGATTCCCCTTTTATTTGGACACTTTTTCCCCCTTGGACACTTTATTTTGAAATTTCTGTTAAATAAAAGCCTCTCCGAGGCCTGACGCCACACCCACTGTGTCTGTCGTTTGCTCCTCCCGCCACAATATCAAATATATGATATATATTATATCACCATAGAGTCAAATGGGACATTAATGAATCGTACTATGATCATCACAGTTCAACCAGATTCGTATTAATGAGGTACATTCTTTATTTTTAATTAATTTGATTAATTATTATTCATGATTTTAGTGTGTATTTTTATTTTTTTATTTTTTAATAGGCTCCATTCTCTTTCTATATGAACCGTTTCATATTGACCAGCTACATGCTTAATTTTATTAATTGTCTATTTTTGCTCTCTTTTTAGATTT
Source organism: Tor tambroides (assembly GCA_021397915.2). Lineage (NCBI taxonomy): Eukaryota > Metazoa > Chordata > Actinopteri > Cypriniformes > Cyprinidae > Tor > Tor tambroides. The sequence goes on along the minus strand of JAFVLL020029236.1, from coordinate 131,617 downwards.
TATGTATGAATAATTTTTTAACGGGCTACATTCTCTTTCATATGAACAGATTTATATAGCCATGTTGTCTATTAATTTGGCTTTAATTATTACAAACTCTAAAATTAACCACAAAGTAATGTTTACCTCCCACTCAAACTGGTTTCTGTCAATAAAAAATGAATAAAAAAGTACTTTGTGTTTACATATGTTGATTATGTATGTAGTAAGAAAGACTCATGAGCAGGAACCTTTTTATTTTGGGTATGTCATGGGGGGGGGGCAGCTAAGGGGTTAAATTCCATACACTCTTTTTGGCATCATTTAAAAGATGCAAATTCCACTACTAACATATCTGAACCTCCCTGCCTCAGAAAGGACTAGAATTTTCCAAAAAAAAGAGGAGAAAAAATGTGTTTACAGTTATGTAAGGGATTTTACCTCAGTAAAGTGCAGCCTTATTTTGGAGAGGGATTGTCTCCTGTTTTAAGTGGTTTAACACTAGGACTCCTCTGGCTATGTAGAGGCTTGAGATTGGAGTATCACGCACATGTCCCGCAGGTAAACACAGGCTATGTTTACAGACACCCTTTAGCCAGGGCGGGTGAAGTACCTCTCTGTATCTTATTGTAGCCATGGTTCTTAAACCCTCCTATTTTTAGACAACTATAGATTTAAGCCCAGTCTCAGCTGCATGGAGTTGCTGCACCTTATTTACCAGCTACAGTGCTCACGGTAAAGAGACTCGTCTACATCTTTCATTACTCTTTGTCTTCCATTTGCTCTTGTCTTGGTGGATAAAGTCTTTGTAAGCCAATAAGCTGAATGTACCCATTTGGGAAGTTACTGAGTTAATTGCCCCAGTTCTAAAAACACAGGACCCATATATACAGTATATCTCAGGATGGAGTGAGCAGTGTCTACCTATTTATTTGTTTTTCCTTTGTGCTTTTGACTAGCATGGTTTTGAATTAAGACCTAAGGGTAAAATAGGTCATTTTCACATATTTTGTTTATTTGACTGTAAAATTATAACAGAATGTGCTATTTTCAAGTGCAAGGTGTCATTTTTTTCAGAAAACAAATGGCTTTCAAAAAACAACAGTTTTTGACCATTAATCTTGTGTTGTGAGTTTGTAAACAGAATTTAAATAGACAAAATAAAAAAAATAAAAAACAGGAATAATTTTTCTGTTTTTTATTTTTTAAAAAAGAGAAAAAATCATGATCGAAATAATCCAACACTTCTTACTTCAAAATTCAACTATATTGCATATATACAAGTATTTTTGGGACACTGGGTTGCACAGTTTTCATTCAGGAGACTTTTTTGTTCATACACGCACACATTTACACATGCATGCACATGCATAAACGCACACATTTACACGCACGGACTCATTATTGCGATGCACACACTACATGTGAAAAAGTCTCACTCAGACTGCTCCCAAAGTCTCATCACAAATCATCCCAATCCACTCTTGTGCTGTTTACTCCTCCTTCACTATGTTTTTGTTCGTTTCGTTTATTATTTTATGTAATCAAAAACTCCGCGCTCCCTATTTCTCCATTCAATTCTGCCTTCCCGCACTTCCGGAAATCTGATGTCATTTGTCGACGGAGCACAAGAAATTACGGTAATAAGCCATACATTGCCAAAAAGCGCATGTTGTCTGCTATCAGGAGCAATTTGAATTATTTTGATGGTGCAAACGGTTGAAGAGTTATGGTAATGTGAATACAGCTTGGTTTGATGTGTCGGCGCCGACACAGCCGGTTTAAAAGGGTTAAAGGGTCAAATTAAATAAAAAGGAATTATTGGCGTTGGTAATATATTTTAGATATATATTTTTATATATTTTTGAAAGAAGTCTCTTACAATCTCCGTGGCTGCTTTTAATTGTTTCAAAATGCTGTAAAAACAGTAACAATGTGACATAGTATTATAATTTAAAACAACTGTTTTTAATTTTAATATATATTATTTTTGTGGTGGCAAAGCTAAATTTTTAGCAGGCATTACTCCAGTCTTCAGTGTCACATGATCGTTTAGAAATCATTCTAATATGCTTATTTGGTGCGCAAGAAAGTTTATTATTATCATTATTATTATTACATGACATTATGTAGAAAATAGTATTGCTTAATTTAAAGATTGCTGAGTGCTGCTTAATATTTTGAGGAAACTGTGACACATTTTTGGATTCTGAATGAATAAAAAAGTACAAAAGAACGGTGTTTATTTGAAATCGTTTTTTTTTTTTTTTTACATTGTAAATGTTTTTGCTGTCACTTTTGATCATCTTTGTTTAAACGTAAACATGATAATCCCATCCTTAAACTTCTTTTAATTTTCAATTCAAATCAAATCCTCCTAATTGAGGTCCTACCTCATTTCAAATCCAATTCAAATTCAGGAATTGAATTGGAATTTTAATTAAATTCTGAGTTCAGTTGTGAATGGCACAAAACCCTTAAATAGCCAGTAAATATGTCTATGTTAACACTTTATTTAAAGCCTTTGTGTATAATTTGGTTATAATTATTTACAACAAGATATCATGTATTACAATGCACATTATGAATAATTATAGTCTCTAATAACATTTTATAATGCATTATACACAAAAGCATTAAGTGTTAAGTGTTACCAAATAAATAAAAAAATTGTTCTGCTGTTTGTTTTTGATTTGACACTAGACATCTTTACAGTTCATCCACATGTTGTGAGAAATAACTGTTAATCTTTTTATTTCCAGGTGTTCGTGGTCAGATGGTCCAGATGGACAGCAGTAAGTCAGGATTTGCGGGCTCACAGGTAGAGCTACGCTGTCAGTTTGTCAACAGCAACCCACCTGTAAAAATCTCACAGGTCACCTGGCAGAAGCTGGTCAATGGCACTAAGCAGAACGTCGCCATCGCCAATCCAGCCCTGGGGGTGTCAGTACTGAGCCCCTTCAAAGAGCGTGTGCGCTTCAAGAACCCCGCCGTCCGCCAGCGCACGCCTTCCCTGGAGGACACCACCATAGTCTTCAACAAACTAAAACTGTCAGATGAATCCACCTACATCTGCGAGTACACAACCTTCCCAGCTGGCAACAGGGAGAACATGGTTAATCTCACTGTTTATGGTATGTAATGCTGCTGTTCTCCTAATACCAACTGTAAAGCTGACCACCAATACCACGAACAATGCATTTAAAAATATGACTTTGGATGAGATTTAAGAGCTGAAGAACTTCAATTTCAGTGGGCGAGTAAAGATATTAAGGTATAGTTCACCCAAAAATGAAAATGTGCTTAAACTTTAATCATTCTCAGGTCGTCCAGGATGGTTGTTTCTTCATTGGAACAGATGAAAAGGGAATTTTAGCATTACTTGCTCATCATTGGATCCTCAGCAGTGAATGGGTGCCATCAGAATGAGAGTTCAAACAATTGATAAAGCATCACAATAATCCATAAATAATCCACATTCAATCAATTAACAATTGGAGTCGTGTGAATTACTTGTGGATTATTGTGAGGTTTTTATATGCTGTTTGGACTCTCATTCTGACGGCACCCATTCACTACAAAGGATCCATTGGTGAGCAGGACGTAATGCAAAATTTCTCCAAATCTATTCTGATGAAGAAACAAACTCATCTATATCTTGGATGGTCTGAGGGTGAGTAAAATGTCAGCCAATTTTCATTTCTGGGTAAACTATTCCTTTAACATTGAGCAAGTTCAAGGTCCTTACAAGACCTGTCAGATTTGGATAGTTTAAGAGATATCTTATTTACATAAAACCAGTAAAGCCTTGGTCATTAAGCTTTAGTGATTAATTGAAAACTCACCATCATCAGATTACTCTCAGTACCTGAGCAGCGTAAAAGCCTTTACTGTTGCAGTGCTTATGGTTAGCCGCTGTGGTGTGAAACGGCCTTTGGAGCCAAGATTGTGCTGTAGTGGATTTTGCTAGATTTTTTATAGCGCTAACATCACATAAACTGAGATTTATTTTTTGGTTATGAAATGAGTAAAACTTTTACTTTACTTTACTTACTTTTAGTCATTTAGCAGACGCTTTTATCCAAAGCGACTTACAAATAAGAAAAAGTAACAAACTAAAAGTCAAAACTCTGTAAATACTATATAAACACACATTTAAGAAAATAAAGAAATTAAATAAAAATGAAAAATGCATACAACATTTCAAAAACTAAACATTTAAACGAAAACAAAAAAAGTAAAGCTGAAAACAATTTAAAATATTAAAACAACAAAAGGTATGAGTATAATAATGCTTCTAACATAACACTAAGCCAAACACCAAAAAACAACGACGTGTATGTACAGCCACACACATATACATATACATACATATAAAAATAAATGCAATATATATATTATTTCATTTCCATGTAGTATGAAGTACTAAAATAACTAAAATTAAATAAAACTATATCTTAATAAACAACCAATACAGACATCAACACTGAGCCAAACATACTTGTTTTAAAAACAGCAACAACAACTTACTAACACATAGTAAGAAATGGTTATAAAAACTGAAACAGAAGTGAAACAAGTAGTAGGAAAGAGGAAAAATTAAAGTGATACTTATATCCTTTGCCGGTGTCCCTGCCCGGTGGAGTCGCACGGTAGAGTCGACGGTCTTTACTCTTCGGTCTTCACACGACCGCTGCCGCGGTAAACTAAGCTTTTCCATACCCATCTAACAAAACACTACTCCAATTCAGCTGCACACACTTTCCTGTTAATCGCAACAAATTGCTAAGCAAGCGCCCGACACTGATAAGGGACGCGATGCAGTACGAGACCAAACGCGATTTCAGCACGTCTCCTTTTAAAACTCCTTTTAAAAACTTTTAATTTCACAGAAGAATAATTTCTGTGTATATTGCATAATTTTCTAAGTTGAGAGGCCTTTGTCTTTTCAAAATGGTTTCCATGAAAACTGATTATTATATAGCGCATTGCAGTTCTTAATGAAAAAAACACCAATAAGCTGAAAAGCTTGCAAAACATAACGTGGCACAGAATATTACAGTAATCCAGTGGTTGTCTGCAGTGCATGAAATATCCCAGTGTTCTAAGCCTATGTATTTGTCCTGCAGCTCGCCCTATGATCCAGATGAGTCTTTCCACACCCTCCATAGTGGCGGGAACCAAAGATCTGAAGATGACTGTTGCCACGTGTGTTTCTGCCAATGGGAAGCCACCCAGTGTGATCACATGGGAAACTGATTTAAATGGAGAATCCAACACCCAGGAGATACGCAACGCTGATGGGACTGTCACAGTGCGCAGTGATTACTTGGTGGTTCCCAGTCGAGAAATACACCAACAGCTGCTCACCTGCGTCTCCACATATAATGACGAACAATACACAGACAGTGTAACGCTCAACATTCAGTGTAAGAAACCAGCTATATACTACTGTTCAAAATTTGGGGTCAGTAAGATTAAAAAATAATACTTTTTCGGGCAGGGATGCATTAAATTGATCAAAAGTGACTGAAAAGACATTTACATTGTTCCAAATAAATTCTGTTTCAAATAAATTCTGTTCTTTTGAACTTTCTATTCATAAAAAAATAAATGAAAAAAAAAGTTTCTCGGGTTCCATAAAAATTTTAAGCAGCACAACTGATTTCAACTGATAATAATAAGAAATTTTTCTTAAGCATCAAATCAGCATATTAGAATGATTTTTGAAGGATCTTGTGACACTGAAGACTGAAGCAGGAATCACGGGAATCAATTACATTTTAAAATGTATTTAAATAGAAAACAGTTACTTTAAATTGTAATAATATTTTCACAATATATTTGAAAGAGACTTCTTTCAAAATATTTAGAAATCTTACTAACCCCACACTTTAAATTTTATTTTATTTTTTATTTATTTCATTATTTAACTTCAATAGTAGTACTTATTAAAACTACTTATTATACTATAATGTTTTTTTTTTTTCATTTTAGCTTAATAGTAATTCCAGTTTAACTTTTAGTTTAAAATGTATTTTAAAATATATCATCATGGGTCCTCTATTAAAATAATTTTATTCTAAATCTTCATTACTGTTAAAATCAATTTTATTAAATGTCCATTGAAAGAAATAAAAAAATTCAAAGTTATGGAATCAATTTATGCTCTCTTTTCTCCTTGTTTACAGATGAACCAGAGGTGATAATAGAGGGCTTTGATGGGAACTGGTATTTGAACAGAGAAAATGTTCAGCTCGCCTGCTTGGCTGATGCCAACCCACCCATCTCATTGTTACAGTGGAGATAGTATGTTATTTTAGTCAATTCTGCTCATATTTATTTATGCTCAGTTAAAATACATTGAAATGTATGATGATCTTAAAATACACCTTAGCCTAAACTACTGAATACTGTGTTGGTCCATGGGGCAAGGCATTGACATTTCATATTTTTGTTAGATCTGCTTATCTTGATTCCTCAAGTCTAATTGCTATACTTTCTGGCTATACATGTGTGTTTTTTAACGTTTATCCTGGTACAATGCCTTGGCCCATAGACTTCCATTGTAGGTGCATTACTATAGACACAGTTATTGAGGGTCAAGCCAAAATTATTTTCCATGAAAAATTAGAGTCTGTTACAAATGTAATTCAACTTTTCAATATTAATTCCAGAACACCCATCTGTCACATTGAAAACATTTACGCTTCTTTCAGTTACAGTTCTTTCAGTTTTAGCTTCAGTGAATTCTCATGCATGACCTGATGAGCTTTTCTCTCTCTAGCTTGAATGGAACTATGCCGAGTACAGCAGAGCTTCGTGACGATGTGCTGATCTTTAAAGGTCCTGTAACCTACGACATCGCAGGCACATACATCTGTGACGCCAGCAACAGCATTGGGACAGGCTCTGCGTCCGTTGAGGTTATTGTCACAGGTGTGTTGTTTACACTTCCTACTCGACTGTGAAAGCATGTGGCTTAACTGCTTCTGTGCATGTGGATATGCACGCAAATATTTTAGTCTTTTGCCCTAAACTTACTCTCGACTGCCTCTGAAACATCACCTAATAAGCATGATCATGCCATTGTTTTGTCAATAAACAATGTAGACGTTCACTGCCTGAAAAGTGGATGCTCGCTCTCCTTGCCTTTTATTTTTTTCTTCAGCCCTCAGGTGTTTTGCTTTGATTAACTTGCTTGCTGGCGCAGCACTTTGCATGTGGCTGCAAGTTATCTGCATGTGGCTCCTGAATGAACCTTTGTCTATGAGGATCTCTTGAGTCATATTTTTCTCTTTGCATGCTGTGAGCATAAGGTGTGGTCTATAGAAACTGCATGCTTACATTTACTTGTGTGTACATGTATGTGTGGTTCTGGCCTGCTGCATAGTTCAATCTCTTCGGTGTAGTGAAGGCACCTGGGATTTAATTCCATGGGGAAGAAATATAAAGAAATGAAAAGTCTTGCCTATCCCAATTTCCTCTTTCTACCCATGTTGCTTTTTTAAAGACCTTGTGATATTAAAATTCCCTGATAATGACTAAAAGCTCTGTGGCTTTTAGTTATTGTCCATTATGCTAGTGTACTCCTAAAAGTTTTTATTACATTTTTTTAGCTTTTAGTACATTTGCCATTCAAAAGTTTGGGCTCTGTGAGTTTTTATTTTATTTTTTGTTTTTTGTTTTGTTTTGTTTAAAAGAAATGAATACTTTTATTTATCGAGATTAAATTGATCACAAATTACAGTAAAGACTTATATAATATTGCAAACAATTTCTATTTTAAATAACGGCTGCTGAAAATTCACCTTTGTCATCACAAGAATAAATTAGATTTTACAATATATTAAAATAGAAAACAGTTATTTTAAATTGTAATAATATTTCACAATATTGTTTTTAATGTATTTTTTATCAAATAAATGCAGCCTTGGCGAGCTCAAGAGATTTTTTTTTCCCAAAATAATAAAAAAAATCTTTCCATCCCGAAACTTTTGAATGGTTGTCTAACAGCCTATGGCTTGTTTAAAGTAAAAATACAAGGCTTTTGGTATGACCCACTTCCTGTTTTAAAAGGAAATACGCAAAACAGGAAAGAAAACTGTGCACAAGGTCTTCTCCATTCCCCATTTGGTTATACTTAATTGAGGTGATCTCTTTCCTTACCCAGAATTCCCTAGCTATCCACACGAGGTGTCTCAGGAGCCACAGCAAGCTTTTGCCATCATTGGTGGAGCTGTTGTTTGTGGCACAGTGCTATTGGCCGCCATTACTCTCCTGGTAGTGTTTTTATATCGCCGGAGATGCATGTTTAAAGGAGATTACAGTACCAAGAAGCAAATCCTTGGAAATGGTTACAGCAAAGCTGGCAATGTGCCGTCACACCCCTCATTACCTCACAGTCTGACCTTCTCCGAAGACTCGGATGAAGAGAAGAAGCTGGAAATTTACAGAAGCTCCAGTATCTTAGGAAGAAGTGTTCAGGAGTTCCACAACTGCCATGACAGCAGGATGAAGGCCTACCACATGGGACTGATCGAGGAGAGATGCGGACATAGTGAGCAGACTTACATTTACGATTACGGATCTGAGGTGGAGGTCTCAGTGGACATGATTCCTCAGATGGACGGCTCTGTCATCTCTAAAGAAGAGTGGTATGTGTAGGACTCAAGACTTTGAGCTTCTCAGCATCTTCTCGTTCCTTGTCATCTCCTTCCTTTTGAAGCAGGCTTTGGGATCCAAACTCACAATGGATTCAATTCACCTAGAGGACATTGTTGACATGAAAATCCAAACTGATGATAGATGTTTGGAGATAGACCAATGATTGGCCATGTTGTTGACTTTGCCTGATAAAATTTCTCTGTTTCAAAACCTAGCGAGCTGTTTACAGCAGTCATTGTAATTATGCATAGATATTTGCATAATTATATGCTGCCTCTTGAAATGCCTCATTTTAGACAAATTCTAAATCAGCATTACAATCTCTCACATAGAATGAGATGAATATGAGTTTTATTATGCAGTTCTGTTATATTTCTTATACTTAAAAATAGCGACATATTAAATGTAATTATTTTACCAATGTGAGCTTTGAGCTTAGCAACAGGCTAACTCCAAACTCTATTGAAATTGATAGTGATTTGTGTTCTTTCTTACCCCTTATGAAAATTAACGTTTTACTGTACTAACCACTGTTTAAAAGTTGGTATTTGTAGTAAAACTGTGGTTATACAAATAGTAATCAATAAGCTACACCAAAAAAACATGGTTAGCCTACTACACTTTTACTAAACCACTATTTACGTGACGCACAGAGTTTCTGCCTATGTTGGCATCGTAAATCTGTCATTTTCAGTGTTTAGGAAGCTCACAGGGTTTTTGATTAGTGCTGTTAGCTTAGCAACATACTAACTTCAAACTGTATTGGAATCGGTTGTAAATTGTGTTCAACTGTGCAGAGTGCTTTTTATGTGACACGCTTAATTTCTACCTATGTTGGCATCCTAAATTGGTCACTTTCAATGTTGTTTAGGATGTTGAATCACAAGGTTTTGTTACAGTGTTATTAGCTTAGCAACATGCTAACTTCAAACTGTATTGAAATCAGTTGTGCGTTGTGTTCTGTGTGGAGTGTTTGTGCTGTTCTCCTAGCAACATGCTAACTTCTATTGAAATCGATTGTGATTTGCGTTCCTTAGTGTAGAGCACAATTTACGTGGGACACAGAGTTTCTATGATGGCGTCCTAAATCAGTTATTTTCCATGCTGACTCACTAGGTTTTGTAACAGAGTTATCTCTAACATAAACTAGGCATTTGTTTGGAAGCGAATACATGTCTTGACAGTGCCGTAGTACTGAGAAAGAATTTTCGCCTCAGGATAGTGTTTACTTAAGAGCAGTTGAAACTTCACTATAATCTATAAATTGTGAAAGTCTTATACTGTGCATATAATTTTGTGCATGATTCATGGAAACATTACCTTGTTTTGTCAGATATTGTGTTTTTTGTTTATTGAAACAGAATAGTGAATTTCTGGCTGCTGTAATCACAGGTTAATAATACAGTACAATAAACTGCACTGCAGTAGTCAAATACCACCTATAAAGAACATAAACGTGTATATAAACAATCACACAATTCAAATATGGCTGTAGCTTTTAAGAGTCAGTGATTTCAATGCATGTCTCAGTGGCTGCAATCTACAATATTGTTCTTGTTTTGTATTTGAAGATATTTAAGATGTTATGAAATCATTGTACTATAAAAGTGCTTTGAAATGCTAAATTATTTCATTTTTATGACGCCGAGGAACAAACTGGTTGAATGTTACATGGTCTTTTGCAGGTGGTCTTCAGCTAATGTACTGTACTTCCATATGATGTGCTGTAAAATTTCTAATACAATGTGTTTTGTGCTAATTGGAAAGATTTATGAGTGTTTTTTCATTTGTAAATTTTTTCTAGAAAGCAGCAAAGAGGTCATTTTCACCATAATGATAGAAATTGCCCTATTGGTTCTGTAACATAAATTTGTTAACATTGCTTAATTTATTCAGGAAACTCTTGATGTGTTTTTGTGTCCTTTACGTGTTAAACTACATTATGATGCCAAGAACATATTCAGATATACAGTGTTTGTTTTTGCTGTACTCCTGTAATTTGTATTTATTGTAAAATCACAAGTGTTAATAAGTCATGTGAATTCTCTGCTGACATAAATAAAAATTGTATAAATCAATTCAGTTAAGATAGTCAAGATAAAAATGTACCTATAGTGTCTTCATCATCTGATTATGAATAATGTTTTGCTTCAAATATATCAGAATCAATACATGAATAAGCACATTTTTCCAAGCAAAGCAATTCAAGTGGTACATTTGGGCTCATCTGATTAGGACATTCTTTGTGGTGTCGGTCACTTATTTGAGGTTGGGTATTGTCTGTTTCGAGTGCACACATTATGCCATTAACATCTCTTTTACAGCCATTAGAGCACCACACGACAAATCCCCTTATTCACTAGCTGGCATTTACAACATTGTTGTTTTATGTACACAGTGACCTAAGGGAAAGCTCCCATGAATCCCTTCCATGCCAGCCCCATTTGTTGGTATGGTGTTGTTGGAGTTTGCACAAAAGAAGGGCATAAGATCCGGATGTGTGGTTTTTTTTTCTCATCAACACAAAACAATAGGACTAGAGCCATACAATAGAGCTATTCTCGTTAATGTTAGAGCGGAAACGTGTTTCAGAGGCATGTCAGGTTTGAATACATAAGTACAACTGAGTATTAAGTCAATGACTTGATATGTTATGTAGTGTATATGGTGGAATTAGCAAGGAGATGCCCAACATGTATATTTCCTGCAGAGAAACCCCAGCCACTGAGTGCTGCAGAGAGGGTGATGGGTGTCCTTGGATGGGTGATTGCACTGGGCATCATCCTCAGTATAGCTGGCACAATATATTTGGTCAACAAACAGCAGCGGCTCAAACACGCAGGGTCAGACAATGACTCGTAAGTATTCAACTCATTAAAATGCTACATTTGCAAGAATACATGTATAAAATTCTGAGATTTCATTATTGAGGCCTCAGTGACTAAAGTGTCAACAAAGAATATTTTCTTACCTCACTTATTGGCCTAACTAAATTATACAAAACATTATATGTAATATTTTTAGAATTTCATTTTTATTTCATACTATTAATCATATTAATTTCAAAATATATATTTCAACTAATATTTAAAAATTACATGTGTGCTTTTATAGCCAATGACTTAATGCTTTATAATATAAAAAAGTCTATATGTATATGTGTGTGTGTGTGTGTATGTATGTGTGTGTGTGTGTGTGTATATATATATCAACATTTAATATTTTAATAATATACATTTTATATTTTGTATTTATTTTAATAAATACATATTTGTATGTGCTTATGCATAATAGATGTATTATTTTAATATTACAAAAAGTAAGTGTATATATATAGTGTATATACAGTACATATAGTATATATATAATATTTTAATATTCATTTTTATATTTTATATTATTTATTTTAATAAATACATGTTATTTAACTAATATTTTGTGTGTGTGTGTGTTTAATATAATGTATATATTATGGTTTTACATTATTAGTATTATACACATAAATAAATATAATAAATACATAATATAATATGAAGATATATTAAATATTCTAAAAAATATTAAATATAATGTTATAATATATGTATATCCAAGTAATATTATGACTTTTAACATTCTCACTGTAGTCTTTTTCATTATTGGTCAAAGAATTATGCCAAAGCTAAAATTATATTAACCATAGGCTATTAGTTATAACTAACCTTATAGGTTAATTTTTTCAATGAAATGGTGTGGTTTTAGTAAAATTTCTGGGGCAAAAACAAAATGAAACTAGCCTGTAATTATTTTATGGCATTGTTGTTATTAAGACCCTCTATCTCTCCTTCTCTATTGTTGCAGAGAGAGTTCTTCTCCTGCCCACAAAAAGCCTTCTTCGTCTAAAAAGAAGGCAGCGGATGACTTCCAGGTAAGAGAGCACTCAGTAAAGCCACAGAAACACCAGTGAGGGCTCTGGCCATTTTATCAGATGAAAAGATGCACTAATGCACCATGGTCTGGCTACCGACCTGAAAAGAGGTACTGAGGCTTTAATGATAAACCTGAATTGCCTCTGGCCTCATAGACATAGTGAGCAGAGAGCGCCCCCTACTGGAGAAAAGAACAAGCACGCTGTTACTTACTCTGTGATAATTAATTATTAGGGAGAATGTTTTAGCAATAACTCCGTATAACTTCCTTGAACTTTGCTACTTTTGAAACATTTATGTATTCTGAATAGGAAAAAAGGTCCAAACTTGATTGTGTCAGCACCACCAGCATGCGTAATATCAGAGTGACAGTGTCAGCCGTGTGCCAGAGTGCACTCATTAAATATGCACAGCGCTCATTCTCTCCTACTTCCTACGCTCATCTGACCTTGTATCTTTGTTCCCACAGAGCCCCGGGAGGTTCTATGATGAGCTCCCAAACACGGCCGACTACGTGAGTTACCGTTTGGCGTGTAACAAAGAGGATTATCTGGAGCAACACTCTCCTCCCATTCAACCTCCTCTGACCTTCCTGCCCCAAAACCCCTACACTCAGCACGGTAACCAGACCGCCATATTCACATACCCCACACCCCCCGGCCCCATCTCCTCATACACCTTCCCCAAAGAGCAGTATGTATAAATACTTTCGCGACCTCTTTCTCTTTCTGTTTTTCTTCAGTTGCTCTGGTCATTGTGTACTTTTTTTACTGTTCTTTCTGAATAGATTTTTTTTTTTTAAATATTATTCTCTAAGCATAATTGGATTTGCATGCATATTTTCACATTTTTGATTAATATTGCTTGCAAATAATTACAGATTAAAGCAGAGTAGATTCAGGATGAATAAATCTGATTCTCATTGTCTTAAAGTAGGTCGGTAGTCCATACACCCCATTTATAACAGGCCCATATTGTTTATTGTATTCTGTACAGTTATGCATCACTGCATTGTTTTGGGATGTCATTTGGGATTTCCACTGTATTTGTTTAATTTCTAAACAGGTATTTTTGCTGCTTTCGTAATAGTAAACTTGCGACTAACATGGTAGCAGTAAAAAAATAAATTCTTGAAAAATCAATTAAAATAAACATGTATGATTGATTTTTAAACAATATTACTACTGTATTTAATTGCGTTGTATTAAAATGGGTCTTTTTGTTGCTTTCGTAATAGTGAAACGTGCAACAATCACATAATCTGACCAATACTTCATAAAATAATCATTATTCATATTTCTTTGCATCTTTAAACTGTATATTCTGTATATATATGTATGTGAGAGGTTTTTTACATGCACACCAGCAAATTCCAGGAAGTATTTATGTAGAACTGTGAATCTCTTTGGTCATTTGTCCTTTATTATTGTTTACATTATGCTTTGTGACATTCATGCACAATGGTACAAAGTTCTTCCATGCACTGCAACTCTAATAACTGCATAAGGAGTATTTATATAGTGTATAGAGCACGAGAAAGTGTGCAAAAATGTGATGGATTACATTATATGTATTTGTGTGTTGTTACAGTGACCATATGGAATTGAATAAGCTGTTAATGATATAATATTTGAATATTTTAACCACTTGTGATTTTTTTGTTTCTCTTTTCTACTAATAAATACATAAATAAATAAACATAGGCGTCAATGCTATTTTTTAGGTTTAGTATGTCTGATCAAAACTGATAATTTTGAATATTCGTCTTGCATTTTAACAGGATATAATGATGCAATGCAATGCAAAGCATTATAAGGAAGTGATTTTGATGATTACACAAGATTTATAATGAAATAGTAATCTGATTAAACCTATTTATAGATTGCATTTAATATACATGACATACTGTATGCCATCTGGCGTGAACAACATGACAGATCACAGCTGGTTTGTCTGGTTACAGAACTGATTTGCGCTAATCACGTAACTCAGATTATGAACTATTTGTATGAGTGTGTGTGAGCAGTGAAGCAGCTGTAAACCTCTTGTGTTCAGACCAATAGAACTTCTATAGAAATGATATCAGCCTCAAAGATGTATTGAAATCCTCTGAATGTCATTGCATTATATAACAAAATATCAAACAAATTAAATGTTAATTTAAAGAGATCACACACACACACACACACACACACACAAGGGTTTTAAATGATAAAACAAATTATCATATCCATACTATTTTAGACACTTCAGATTGTGAAACGTTAGAGGAACATATTCATGATTAATGTGATGAACTGTTATGTGTGGTTACTAACTTTCAAACAAGTGTTCACAAATGTTCAACACAAATATTATTTCTATGCATACACAATGGTCATGTTATATCTATCATATCATTTTCATTGGCATCTGTGTACAGTATGTGGGTGTGCACTCTTGCGTTCTTAACTGTCTTTCCTGGTGTGTTCCTGGTATGCACTTTATGTGGAAGCGTAACATGAGAAACTCATGAATGAATGTAGGGAGCACTCTGTTTCCTCTGCTTGGCTGAGCTGTCACGGATGGAAACGCACACAAGCACAAACACGCACACGCACACACACACACACACTAATTCTGACCTCAAACCCAGAGAGGGATGAACTCAGAGAAGAGCCAGGATCTGTGATTAAAGTGCATCTCCTCGGGCTGTGAACCTGGCTAACTAACCTTGGAATCCAAATTTAGAATTTTTTAATTGCACATTAGTCACATCCTACCTTTATATGCAGTCTCTGCATTAAAACATTTTGGTAGTTAGACATGAATTGCATGGATGGTTAAAGTTATCAAATCCAGACTGATGAAAAAGATGTCTTACTGAATTCATTAATGTTATAAGACCATTATTAAAACACTGTTATTTATTATTAGCAACTTTTTTATATTTATATAAGAATAAATCATTGTGTTGGAACTCAACATGTACAGAGGTTTTTTCTTTCTCACTGTGGGTGATGGAATGCAAGAACGGCCATCCATCCCGCCACCTTCAATAATATATGAGACAGCTATCATTGTGTCATCCTAAACCTTTCTACTCCAGTCCACTGTATTCTTGTTCATGGAGGGGAAGGTCTGTGAATTATTCAAGCTAAATCAGTTTAGAAAGACTCAGCTGCCTCTTTCTCTCATTGAGCTTGTGGACTTCAGCAGCAGTCATAAGCTCGGAAAGGTCGCATAATATTTATTGGATATTTCTCTCTATGTTTTATTATTATTTTGGAGACAGTTATTGTGCTTTTTTACATCTTGGTCAAGGCATTGGATATGAGAGTCATGGCACCATGTTCCACAGAGTTTTAAGGGTGTCTTACATCTGCCTGATTGTTTTATTTCTACCCCTCTACCTTCAAGGTAAGAATATCAACAACCATTTTTTAATATTCTACTAATTGCTGTCAAATAATTCTTCCAATCATATATTTGTTAACTTCCACTTCATTGGAAGTATTTACTTGCTTGCCCAATCTCTGGTTTGTGGATTTTTTTTTAGTGTTTGCACACCAATATGAGGAAAATTATATATATTCACATTGTCAAAATGCAAGTGAAAAGAAATCCATTCATGATGTACACTTTGTAACTTAATCAATGCTAATAATAACTTGGAGCACTGTCACCTTTGAAATTTTGTGTGCTTTTCCAGGCGTAGAGATCTTGGACCCGGGGCAGGTGGTATACAGTGAGACCAGGACCAATGGTGTGGTGGGACGAGGAGTGATCTTGGAGTGTGGCCCTACCTTGCCCGATGTCTTCATCTGGGGCTTCACCAAACCAGACACAGACACCATCCGTGCCATTGTGTACAACTTCGGGAAGGGTCCCAAGATACAGAAATTAGCCAGTGACTTGGGTAATCTGACAGTAATCAGCAACAGCGCCTCCCTGTCCATTGAGAAGCTTCCTCTGGCTGCAGAAGGAGTGTATACCTGCCAGGCACTGTATGATACCCGTGAAGGAGCCAAGCTGTACTACTACTATGTATTTCTGCGTGTTTTAGGTCAGTGGTAATCGGGTGTTGTCTAAGTACTGATCTGAACAATGGCTAAATTTTAGGTTGCCCCTAACATTTAGGGTGGTGCAGAAACCCTAAATTACCAGCATATGTTCTTCTTAACTATAGCATATGCATTACATCAAAACTATTGTTATATTGCTAGTTGAGTATAACTAGTTAAGTATAAGTTATAATGTTGACATGAACTATTTGATGTTACCATCTGCTAAATGAATAAATGTAAAGGTAATTTTCCAGAAAAGGTTCAACTGAACCAACATTAAAGTTTTATTTTTTAGGTTGCGCTAGTAAAGTTAGCATATTTTACAACCACTCTTTCATGGTTTATCAGTAACAAGGCTCTATGTTGTAATTACTTTAACAGTGCCAGTGACCAAACCTTACATTGTGATGAGCGACTCTTCGCCAGTGGAGGGCACATCAGTGACCATGCGCTGTGGCCTGGAGAACGGCACGGGGCCTATTAATTACATATGGGAACAGGAGAGCCGGGAAAGCCAGCTCACCACTGTGGCTGAGATCTATGACGACAACCGATTAAATGTCACTGATGTCAACCGAAATCACACTGGATGGTACAGGTGTATTGCCAGCAACCAGGTCAACCAGCAGCGCAGTGACCGAGTCTGGCTTGACACCATTTGTAAGAGACTCCTAAATAGTCCTTGAAATACACAACAAAATTTGATGCATCTTATCGTTTTAGTGTGCAATTTCAAGAGGATATCCTAGGTAAATATCTCTGGCTCTTTTCCAGTTGGTCCAGACCAGCCTCAGATCGATGTCACCCCTTATTCAGTGACGGAGCGGGGTTATTCTGCCCTGGAAAGAGAGACGGTTTCTCTCCTATGTCAAGCTTCTTCTAATCCCCCAAGTCAGTACGTTTGGTTCTACAACAACTCCCAGGTGTACGCAGGTCCCCAGTATACCATCAACAGGATCCTCCGCATGCACACGGGCCACTATGCATGCCTGGCTCAGAATACTTATCTCAACACCCGCTCCAGGAAAACCATCACCCTCACCGTCTACTGTGAGTGCTCCCACAAACCCCTGCCAGGATTCTGGTGGCCACCTTTCAACCTGCCCTTCTATAGCTTCCTCAAGTTTCCTTCTGAAATTTCTTGCATTTGCTTCCTCTTACACCTTTTCCTTCACAATAACACACTCACACGAAGGTACAGACAGTTACGTAAACAAAGGTGTCAGACTTCGAGAGTGGTCGATTGTGGACGTGCATCTGGAAGAGGTGAAGGACAGGTCTGAAAGCTGAAGGTATACAGCTGGTGTGATTGTTTCTGTGCTATGACAAGTCAAGAAAGGTCAGGAGGCCTTGTATTGTTTTGACATAACACCTCAATCTCCCCTTCATGCCTTGAACGTCTATTCTTGACTTACTGGGGTACTAACAACCCCACTGATACTGTATACTAACACAGCAACACCTTCTCATGATATGACTTCAAATTTGGCTCAATTGTAGCAGGAATGATAAAGCAGATCCTAATGGGTGATGTTTTTAACAGATACCAATGCAGTAGTCCTGAACTTTCTAGAAGTCGACTAGCTGTTACCACTGTAGATAAATAATAGACACCTAATCCGACCTCTTCGTTTGGCTCAATTTCAGGAACACTTCTCTGCCTCTATCAGTTTCCTAAATTGGCCCAAATCACCTAAGATCCATTTCACTGCCCTGTGTTACACAATCATTTTGTTCCCACAGATCCTCCAGATGGCGCTCCGACTTGCTCAATCCTACCAGTAAACAATCACACTGACCTGGCCCTCCAGTGTACCTGGGAGGGCGGTATCCCTGCAGCCTCTTTGAGATGGACCCCGTATGTGTTTGGAGAAGAGAGCGAGGGACTCACAAACATCACCAAGATTCAGAAAGGTCAAGGGACTGCAAACAACTCCATCTTCATCTGCCAAGGCTCCCACATTGCATCAAATGAAATCAAAAGCTGCAGTGTCAGAACTTGTAAGTGTGAAACCAAGAGCACCTTGTTCACTTTGAGATCAACAAAAGGTCAATAAATAGTTACTACAATCTCTTTATCCCAGGGATGCCCTACGGTGAGCCAAAGTGTTCTGCATACGCAACTCGAAACAATGAGTACCTAATGCTGTCCTGCTCCTGGGAAGGTGGGTTTCCTCGAGCACTGGTGTGGTGGGCCTC
This sequence comes from Tor tambroides, assembly GCA_021397915.2. Lineage (NCBI taxonomy): Eukaryota > Metazoa > Chordata > Actinopteri > Cypriniformes > Cyprinidae > Tor > Tor tambroides. Next base: position 112,818 of record JAFVLL020029236.1, on the reverse strand, counting down.
CAGCTCAGGGGACATGCAAGGCACATCTGAGGAGAACGCAAACATCCTGGTTTTGCGGTCAAGTGCTACCTACAGTGGCAAAGCCTTTGTATGCCATGCAAAACATCCATTGGCTAAGGAGACCAAACAGTGTGTTTTAAAACTAGGTAAGAAAGGGTCAATCATTACTCTTGTGTCTGTTAAACAATCCTTTAAAAACTGTCCTTTCTTACTGTTTTTAGAGGCACCAGTCCTAGTGACCCAGCGCAGTATGATTACCGTCTATGAGGGCAGTGATGCCCAACTCACCTGTATCTTGAGTAGAAACTACCCTGTCACAGAGATCACCTGGTTCAACAACCTGAAGCAGCATGTGAATGAGATTCCTAAGAAGTACGTCCTGGAGCAAGCTGCTGCCTGGACTAACTTGACAGTGCGGGAAACGGACAGCAACACAGACAGCGGCCATTACTGGTGTTCAGCTACCAATGCTGTCGGTGGGGCAGAGATCCCCATTATGCTGATGGTGAAGAGTAAGCAATCTTTTACATATTACACCAACACACTACACTACACTTTACAAGGTAGATAGGCACAAGGATGCATGCCATCTTTCTCAACCCCAGTAGCTCACTCTTTGGTTGTATCAACTGGTTTTACAAATGATTTACCATTTAAATTTCCAGGGTACCCAATGCCCCCAAATATAAACATCAGTAAGATCATTTACAACAGTCGTCAAAGGACCGATGTTGACCTAGAGTGGAAGCTCCAGACTGAGGGTAACCTCACCGGGTTTTTCATCGAGCAGCAGAGGCTCCCTGAGCCTGTGAAGAAAAGAAACAGTGACCTTCCCTGGAAGAAACTGGCAGATCTAGACCATGATTCCCGACACTACCAAATCAACGGTCTGGATCCCACTGGAGCCTATGCATTTCGTGTTACTGCCATCAACCATCACACCACTGGAAACCCTTCAGAGATAAAGAGCCCAGGTAAGAACACTTACAAAGGCATTGAATATCAGTGCATATCTAAACATGGATAACATAATCATTTACATTAAAATACCGAAAGAAGGCAGAATATAATTTGATGCTTTTAGAACATGTTTTAAGATTGGAGTGTTTTTTTTTATTGTTGTTATTGCGAAACAACAACTTTTTTGTTACCACTCACTGTAAATCTAATGCTGTTGTTTTTTGTTTTGTTGTCCATTCAGGTGAAATGCACAATTACTTGACCACTTCCATACCCACACATCTCCCTTCTTCTGTTCCTTTCCTCTTACATGATCTGCCTGTTAACTTGCCCTTTGATCTTTCCTGAGGTTATTTTACTACTCATCTCATTCTGTCTGATAACTAAAGAAAGTGCGTATAATCGTATATGCTAATGATGCTAAAACAACTAATTAACCCAAGTGTTTAAGCTTTTTCCCAAAAACCAGTAATATACATTACAATTGTACAGTATTTTGTAGTAAGCTCTTATGAAGATGTCCAATTGCCATGGTAAACTATGCAATTGTGACATTGATTTTGTGAAGCTGAAATAGGTATACTGTCTTCCAGCCGACCCTCCCTTCAATGCCTACCCAGCTGTGATCGGGGCAGCCATCGCGGGCATGATCATAGCCACAATAATCACTGTACTGCTCTTCATGTATGTGGTACGGAACCGCAACAATAACCCCCGTGAGTTACACATCTTTAATGTTTCAAGGAATCAAACATTGGTTGGTTAACCCTGTAGCATGGTTCCATGCTAATACCACTTTCACACTTTACAGGGCTTCATGACTTGATATTTGGAAGGTATGTTTAACAATTGATATTTTTACAGGTATTTGATTTTTTGATTATTTCTTTACTACTTTAATACTATTTGTGCTTTTCAGGCAGAACAGCCAGTCTAGAGAGAACATTAACTTTCCTGAGGATGAGGGTAGTGGAACAGCAGAGGGGGAGAGAGGCACAGGACAACCAAGCCAATCAGCTAGTCCAGGTACATCATGCCGTTGGCACTTGGTCATCCAACACGTATCAAAAATTGAGAATAATTTTTTACTTCAACTTTTATAAAAACAAAATATTTTTTCTTGCAGCGGCATCAATGGCATTGCCAAGGCCAACCGCAACACCTACAAACCTTCCCCCAGGCGAGGAGCCAGTCAACGTAACTATTACTGTCATGGCCTCAAGCTAAAGACAAAGCTGATCACAATCATTTTTATTACCATACATTCACAACAGGATGATAACACTTTGGAGATCAGAAACACTTTTTCATCATCAATAGAAGTAAACAAAGGGGGGTGAAAAATATTGTGTTGAATGTAATTTTATATTAATATCAATTTAAGAGTTTACTAGCAAGCACCTCCCATTTAGATAACAGCTTTAGATCAGATAATTAATTAGTTTTGGTATAACTAAAATACAAGCAAATTTTGTTTAATTAACAACAGGATTGTTATAATTTTTGCTACATTTAACTGTTCTTGTGAGGTAATACAAAGCACATTTTTAGCAATCTTTCTACATCCATACACAGATTACTTGAGCACATATGCATTCACCTTCCATGTGTCTATTTACAGTGAACTAAACTGATTTCAGCTGCTTCTAAATAACATGGGTTGAGATAAACCAATGCCTGATTGATATTTTTGAACAAACTGTCTTTATAAGCAAAAGGCACTCTTTTTTGAACTCTCAATGTTTAATAAAATGAAGGCTGAACCCAACTGGATGTTAATTTGATTCTCTAGACAGCGAATTGTCTAAAGCAAGTTGCACTATGGTCATATTACATTCTCTAAGATCTTTACATTTTTTCCTTTCTCCTTTTTCTAATTTAAACAGCTGACTAAGCCAAAGAGCATTATTAATGACAGATTTATTTTCAGTTTTGTTTTTCACATTCAGAATCTCACATCTTGTCAAGGGGCAGAAATTACACCTTATCTTCACAGTAACAGAACATGAATGAAAAGATAAACTTAACTTGAGAGCGTCTCCTCATTCCTCCACACACGAATCAGAAAAACAAACATATACAACTACAAACATAAATCTGAACACGTTCCACGATCATAAAACTACTTAGTGTACCTGTGTACGCATGTGTGAAAGCAGACTTTGCATGTAAAAATGTGGACATGCATCAATTCAAAGGCAAAACCTTTTGGTTACTAATAATGTCAGACAGCTTCTGTTTTAGTTTCAGGAATATCCTCTTGAATTCCAAACCGTCCCCCTAGAACACAAAAGAAAGGTTTTGAGAAGACATTGATATTATCAAATCAATAATATTAATAAATCAACAAATCAATCAATAATATTAAAAAAAACTATTCTTCACACAAAGATTCTTGATATTAGTTTTAGTTGTGTAAACAGTTAATTTAGAAGCATCATCCAATTAATAAATGAGAGCGTAGAAGTAATTCAATGGTTTGGGTTGTTTTCACCTTTGACAATCGGAAATCTACTAAAATGCGTTCCTCCATTTCCAGGAAGTGCACTATGAAGATCAGCTTATTATTGCGGCGATCCATTGTGGACACTGTCGCCTATGCATCGAAAGAGAGAAAGGAGACAAGATCAGTGCATTATACGGTTCAAGATTTAGTGCTAAGGATTTCAAATGCTTTAAATGGTACAACTGATTGTTTTATTTGGTTACCTGATTGGTGCAGCTCTGTTTCCATGTGTGACCCATAGCAATACATGCATCCCGGAGAGCAATGCAAGAAGGTTCTGCCTTTACCGTAGTAAAGAACCTAGTCATCCTTCTCACCAACCGCTGCCACGGGCTCTGAAAAAATAAATAAATGAACAAGTATTTAATAAAAATCAAAGTATGTAAAAAAAAATTACATATAACCTATTTGTTAAATAAAGCCAAATTACAATAAAAGTGCTATGGAATAAGAGTATTTTTTTTTTTTTTTTTACAGAAATAACAGACAAAAAGTGAACATGTACAAAGCAAGTTACAACAAAACAATAAATCAGCATACTATCATTAATATTCATTTTATAGAATAGGTTACCTGGCTGGCACCCGGTGTGCCAAGCAGTTGGCTGCCCAGCAGCATGTGGTCAAGACAGGTGGGCTGTGAAAAGCTGACACTGACATCAGTGTGCACCGTAACCTCCTTCTCCTCCCACAATCCCTGCGGCTCAGGCTGAGAGCTGGAGATCTGTGCTCTGTCATCACTGCAGAAACACACAGGTAGTGATGGATGTGCTTCTTAGAACATAATACAGCATTTACTGTATTTGTACTAAACTATCAAGTCAGCTGTCTTATGTATTTGTCATACTGACCTGTTTTTTCTTCTCAGCTGTGAGAGCTCAGAATCAGCCCTATGCATTTTGGTTACTGGTGTGTCACTCTGTCGTTTTACTGCTGTGGTCAAAAATTCAGATCCAAAAGAATCACAAACATTCTTGAAAGAAAAACATAATTAATGAGCTGATTTTTGAAAGCAGTACCTGATTTGAAACTTCTGCTAAACCATCGGTGCTTCTTAATTTCAGGAATGCTGAACCTGTCCTCTGGATTATGCAGTAATATCTTAGATAGCAGACCTGACAAAAAAAAAAAAATTAAAAATCACAAACTTCAGCGTCACAGGTGTTTTTAAATGCGTTTCTGCGCATTTGTGCCTTTTGTTCAGGATTGCTTCTTCCTGGTCCAAGTCAAAAGAGCCCACAAGTCTGGTCTAAATTAAGAAAATTAAATTAAATACTGAAATATACTGAATTAAATAACTTTTAAGAAGCTTACTCAGTGGAACAGCATCAATTTTCTTCCAGGGTGTGAGGTAGATTTTCTTCTCTAGCCAATCCAAATACTCCTGACAGTTTTCACTCGGCTGGTCCCATGGCAACTCTATGGAAAAATGCAGCTTACAATAGCTAAACTCTCAACAAAGATGCAGTCTCTGACACACACAGAATTCTGAAGTCTTACCTCCAGCTAACATTGCAGTGAGCACAATGCCACAAGCCCAAGTGTCTGCAGGTTGAGCGTGGAATGCTGAGCGTGACATCAGCTCAGGGGCAACATAGGGCAGAGTGCCACACAGACGGTTCAACGCCCGCTCCCGGCCACGGTGGCGGAACATGGTAGCCAGTCCAAAATCAGAGATCTTCAGATTATCTGAGAGAAAATATCATTTTTAATTTCATTTCATTTAACTTCAATATTAATATATTTTTAATTTATTTTCATTATTTTTTTATTCAACAAAATTTGTTTAATCTTATTTTTATTCCCTAGTAAATAACTAATATATTTAAAATACATTTCATACTAAGTATAGTTCAAATATATTTACAGACATATTGATAAATTTAAGACTTATTGATATAAAAATTATAATTAAATATTATTTGGAGTACTACTTGTGCACAATGCACATTTCTTAATATTAAGCCTAAAATGTGTTTTAATGTCACTACTGATGAGGATTCAACAATCTTTGATAATATTTGTCCTTGAATGCGAGATATTTAAAGTGCACCTAAAGTATACATGCAATAGTTCCACTTCAGCACAATCAAATATACTTTAGTATATCTTTAGTTGGACTTCAGTTCTTCTGCACAATTAAACTGCATTAAGCACAAAATTAGTTGTTACAATTTAGCAGACTTTAAGTATACCAGTTTAGTATACTAAAAAGTACAATTTCAGGATATTTTTATTAAGTACATAGATATGTATATGTACTTGTAATATATATAGCATAAAATAAATGTTTTTCAAATACATTTTAGTTGATTTATTTTTCACTGTGATTATTTTTTATTTTATTTTTATTTTTTACATTTTTCCCTAGAACTTTCTTGCCCCCTGGGAGTCCCAAGACCCCAGAATATATATCTCCTTAGATATTAATAATAACAGAATACAATTTTATGGGTGTCATAAAGTTGTCACACAACTATCACTGTTACATATATTAGCATGGCTGGAACATTGCATTGACCAATCAGAAGCCAGAATCTGTTTTATAATGACATTTAACACAAGACCATTCAAATGTACCTTTATCATCAAGAAGAATATTCTCAGGCTTTATGTCACGATGTGTAATGCCAACACTGTGAAGATATTCCTGTAAGCAAGAAAGAAATCTAGTTTTACAACAAAACTGGTTATGGAGCGAAAACCATTCACAAACATACCAGAGTCAAAGAAAAATAATCTCAAAACGGACACTTACCACACCAGCTATTAGCTGCTGAAAAAACCTGTGCGCCTCCTTTTCTGGCATCCCAACGTCTGGCTCTGTCAGAATTGGAAACAAATTATATTGTGAGAAGAATCTTCAATATTTGCTCATCACAAACATTCAGACTCCACCAGATCTACATTATACTGGACAAAGAAACAGCTCCAACAAAAAACACAATTAATATGTCCTAATCTATGCTTGGCTCACCGATTCTGTCAAAGAGCTCTCCTCCGCTACAGTACTCCAGGAAGATGTACTGTGTCGTCCCCTCACTCCTGTGCCCAAAGAAACGTACGATGTTTGGATGTGAAAGCATCTTGCATATGCAAACCTCCTTCTTTACGTTCTCTATACAATCCTTGGCTTTTGCCATGTCCACAACTTTCACTGCCACAGCCTCTTCTGTCTTCTTGTTGACCAGCAGTCGCACCCTACAATCATTTGAAGTAGATTAATACATTTTAAGACGTTAACGAATCAGGATGAGACTAATAAAGATGTCACTGGTCACTTACTCTCCATACGCCCCCTCTCCAAGGGTCTGCACCACATCCCAGTCTTTAACAAAAGGCACAGCCATAATCTGATCTGTGGACACAAGTCAGAACATCCTTGAAAACTAGTAGTAATAAGCAGAACTTGTGAAAAAAGAGCATAAAAAGCCTGAAACACTTGCACAGAATATATTAGTTTTGAGTAACTCTTAAATAAACAAAATGACACACATGCTAAAGACTATGTACGAAATTGTATACAGTGAAACGTCAAATCGGATAACCTTGGGCTGTCCGATGTTAATTTCGTGTTATTTTGTCAAAACATACCTTACGTGTCACCAATATCAGTGTTGAAGCGGTCCCATTAGATGCAGGTTGTTTATTTATTCTGTTGGTATATTTACTCACACCCTTTATAAGTACGTAGACAGAAATATCTGTGATAATACAAGCGAGTCTGTCCAAACTTTGGCGCGTTCTGGAGCCGTGACATCACCGGAAGCGTTTTGAAGAGAGAAATTTTAAAATAAAAGTTTAAACAAGCCGCAACTTTAAAAATGAGGTGAAAAGTCTCATATAAACTGGAGTATTTCATGGTATCCTTTTCGTATTTCTTTTGTTCGAATTGTATTGTAAAACTGTTCAGTAACTAAGAGCATCAAAACCATACAAAATAAAATATCATATCAGATATATAAACTAAATATGAATGTGAGTTAGATATGTTATTTTATGTGTTCCTGCGCTTTTTTAATATAGATTTAGAGAATATTGATTAGGTTTAGATGTGTAATTGTTTGATTGTCTGGGTTTTTATTATTTTCTTTTCGTACAAGCAATAAAAAGTCAATTTGGCGGCCTTTATTTTGTATAGTTTCCAACGCTTGAAAACTATACAAAATAAAAGCTCTCCTGTCACGGTGATCAGGGGAAATAAATTCACAGTCAAGATTAATGCACTTTTTGTGATACGACATTTAATTTTAAAGCATTTAAATATTGTAAAGCATAATTACTAGTTGTCTTAATCACCATCGCTATTATCACATAACAGGAGCTGAAAGCAGACTAATGTCGCCTGCCGTTGTTATGGCAACATCAGGTCAGTTCCGTAAACACAGCTGTACAGTTGGAGGGTTATTTCTAAAGGTTATTTCTAAAGCTAGCTAGGCTCTATAAAAAATAAAAAATATTTTACCATGTTGACAGCCCACCGAAGGACACGATGTCGAGAAGTAACTGGACCGGGACATTTAGTGGCATTGGTGAGTTATTAGTTATGTTGGCTTGACAAAGTTCGTCAAAGGCTTGACAAACTGATTTATTTTTAGTAGTAATAGTAGTAGTAGTAATAGTAGTAGTAGTAGTAGTAGTATACCAAAATTTCTGACCCAGTTTTTCCTAAAACGGACGATTCAAACTGGCCAAAATCTCATAGATTCTCAGGGAAAGATTTCTTTCTTTTTCTTTCTTTCTTTCTTTCTTTCTTTCTTTCTTTCTCCAACATAAAGTTTATCTTTCAAACTTTTCAATCTAGATCCCTATTAGTCTCTTTTATAATATTTTTAGTTACGTTAATGAAAGGTACTGTAAATGTAAATTCATGTACTGTTTTAATGTAGATATTTAATAAAGTACATACATATTATTTTAATTTTTTGTTTTTGTTAATATTCATCTCAAATATGTGCATTTCAGAGAGCAAAGCCTCCTTTATTCAAAGACGTAGATGACCTCTTTCTGCGGAGGAGGAAACAGGAGGCCATACGGAATGAAGTGCTGGAGTTTACCAAGAATCAGAGCTCCTGTGATGTGAAAATGCGATGGGAAAGGAACACACAGTGCCGGATGGTGTCGGCCACTATTAGTAGACGTCTGCAGGAAGCAAGAGAGCAGTACCAGATGGACATTGATGAAAGGAGGGAAAGGTTTGAATGGAATAACCTCATAAATTAAAGAAATCGTCTCATTGTATAGTGTAATGACTTTGTCTGGCTCTTTTTGACAGGCTTCGTGAGCTGCTAGAGTCAGAGGAGCAGGAGTTCTTCAGGGAGATGGAGGCAAAAAAGGAGACAGTGTTGGAGAGGCAAGCTAAGATGCTTGAAAGAGCCAAGACTCTGCGAGAGAGAAGAGAGAGTGAGAGACAGAGACTCGTTGCTGAGAAACTTGATCAGCTCTTCAGGTAGAAGACCGTATTATTAGTGGTTGGATGAACATGAATTTGGATTCAAACTATAAGATGTTCCATCTTCCTGTGTTTTAGAGAGCAAAGTGAGGAGTTGCGTGCTGTGCAGGTGAGGCGTAGACAGGATGAGGTCTGTACCGAGCGTGCTGCTCAGATCCGTACTAAGGAGGATGTGCAACGCATGCAACAAGAAGAAGACAGACTGTTTGCCCAGATGTGGGAGAGCGACAGGATGGCTAAAGAGGAGCGTCATAATCAGGAGGTTCAACGGCAGAGAGAGAACAACCTCCAGCAGAAGGAATTCCTGCAGGCACAGATGGAAACGACTGAGCAGCAGAGAATACGGGCCAAGCAACTGAAGCAAGAGGAGGCCCAGTTACTGGTATTGATCATATTATTCAATAGGATGAATCAATCAAATCAAGTACAGTTATTATTAGGGATGCACGATATGTCTGTACCATATTGGTTATTGGCCAATTTTAGACATTTTTTTTAAAATTGAACTGTATCAGTTCAGGCATGCTCATTTCCGTTATCATTAAATTTAAATGACCTTAATGGTACAGTTTCATTAAATGAATGTATTCTTCTGTAATTGTTAAGTTTTTTTTTTTTTTGTAATGTGTTATTAATTAAAAAAATTACAAAAAATATTACAACTAATATTTTTTAATAATATAAATATAATATCACTTTTAAATAATACAGTATTTAAATAGTATTGATTGCATTTATAATATTAGAAAAATTAAATAAAATATAAATATCAGAACAATATATAAGTAGATCAGTGTATATATATATATATATATATATACTATTTAATACACATTTCTTATTAAATATAAATTAATAAAAATATAATTTAAATATTATAACTAATATTTTAAAATAATATAAATAAATGAATGTAAATATTATACAATTATTTTATAAAAGATTATATTTAAATACTACATAAAAAGTATACTGCTGTTACTGTTAAATATAATCTTATAATGTAAGCAAATCACGATATTAATCTTTAAAAAGTTGTAATGTGATATTAATAAAAAAATATATATATATATATTTATATCTAATAGTATAAGTTTATATACAGTATATATTATTTAATATACACTTATATTATAAATAAATATAAATAAATTAATAAAAATAAAATTTAAACAAATTTTAAAATAATATAAATAAATAAATGTAAATATTATACAGTTATCTTGTTAAAACTAATATTTAAAAACTTCAGGAATAAAAAAAGTATGTTAAATATAATCTTTAGCAAATCTCTTTTCAAACCATATGTTTTAATGATGTGATGCCTAAATTGACTTGCTGCATTAAAAAATGTTTAAAAATACAGTAAAACGTTGAAGCTGCAGCACTCACTCGTGTGAACGCTGTGCTCCTTAGAGAGAGCACAGGGAGATGCTTCGTATGGAGGCAGAGAGAGAACACAGACAGAAGCTCCAAGACCAAGAGAAACGACGTAAACAGCTGGACCTTTCGCTTCGGCTGAAGATGAAGCGCCTGACACGAGATCGGCAGGAAGAGCTGGCTCTGGATATGAGCATCCTGGAGCAGCTAATGACTGAAGAGAGAGATGAAAAGCAAGATGAGGTCCTCAAAAAGGTTAGATTTCAGCCAACACTGTGACCATTTTTGACCATCACTTAAAGAAATGTAAATTTCTCATTTTTATATAAAATGTTCTTCCTAATCAGCTGGAGTGTCAAGAGGAGCAGCGGAGATACAGGGAGTATCTGGCAGAGCAGCTGGAAGAGCAGAAACGGCAAGAAGCTGAGACGGAGCAACTGTTTGAATCAGAGCTGCAGCAAGCCTGGGCCCGCAGGGAGGCACAGTGGCGTCAGGAAAAGGCAGCAAGAAACCGACTTATGAAGGATGTCATAGACACTCGTCGACTGCAGATCCAGGAGAAGTGTAAGGAAAATGCTTTAAAATCAGCCATTATATATATAATATAATATAATAAAATATAATATAATATAGTATATTTTTATACATCAAAGAATCCTGAAAAAATGTATCATGGTTTCGACAAAAGTATTAAGCAGCACACTTTTCTACACAAATAATAATAATAATAATAATCGTCATCATAATTGTTTTTGAGAGCATATTTGTCATGTCAGCATATTTTAAAATAAAAGAAAAATAAAAGTAAAAAAGTAAAAATAAAAGTCATATCAAATGTAATCATATTATATATATATATATATATATATATGAAGAGTTCATTTGCAAAAACAAATAACTCCATTTTTAACAATTTTCAAAAATCATGTTTTTTCCTTGTGCATTCCAGTTAATCTCAATCAAACTGCAGTTGGGTTATTTTGATTAGGAAAAAAATAACTAATAAATACTAGCTAACTAACACAATAAAACACAATAAAAAAATTATAACAATAAAAAACATGATTTTTTAAAATTTAAAAAAACGGAGTTATCTGTTTTTGCAAATAAACTCTTCATATATGCATGTATATTTATTGTTCATTTTATATAAATGCAGCCTTAGTGAGAATCAAAAAATCTATAAAAGAATCTACAAAAATATTTCATTTTATATATTTCTATACACACACACAGTAAAAGATGTATAATTTTCTGATTATTATATTTATATAAAATAAATATATATTATGACGGTTATTTTTCTCTTTAGTGAATGAGAATTTGCTGAAACAGGCTGAGCCTTTCAAAGAGAGAGAGGAGCTCGACCGAATCCTTGAAGAGAACAAATTGCTGGATGAAGAAGAAAAGACTCGGTAGGTTCCTGTCTCTCAAAGTTGTTCAACTTAAACATACCAAAACATACAAAAAATAATATTTTGTTTCCTAAATTTCCAGTTTAAGGGAGGCCACTCAAGAGTATAAGGCTGATTTATTGGCTCAAATGCTGCACCGCCAGCGCATTCATGAAGCAGAACAAGCTGAGAAAGAACACGAGTTCCAGAGGGGTCTGTGGTACCAGGAGCAGTACAATAAGAAGATCCAGGACATCCTCTCAAGGCCAGTATCCGGCACCACAGCAGTTCATCCCTTCAGGAGACGAGAGCGCCCCTGCTCCAACTTTGGTGCACAGTTGGCATAAATCTAACACATTCTATCCTCAACATTATTCATAACATGAGTATAAAATATTCTAAAAATGATATAAAAATAAAAAATAGATTTAAAAAAATTTAACTTTCAGTGAACTTGCATGCTTAAATACCTTATATGCTCATTTCTGAATAACTAGATGTATGTTTTACACATTTGTGTGATCTGTGATCAGATTCATTATGCCTGTGCTAAAGTTTGTATTTAGACTTAAATACAAGTCTGACTGGATTAACTTGTTTTGAGGTAGTTATTTGCATGTTTAAAAGTTAATTATTTAAAGAAAGCCAATCATTTCAATGAATAGACTGCGAATAGTGTCCTCTTTTTGCAAGTCAGTCACACGTCCTTATACAACGCATCTGACACCAACCATCTAATTAAAAACAATGGGAAACTCTCCAAGGTTGCTATGAAACATGTACAGTACATAGTATCAAGAGAAGTCAAAAGGTTGAGGTTCAAAAATGTCACAGTTAACATGCAGACTATTTCCATAATGAATTAGCAACAAGGTATTAGACCAATAAGCTGCTGGGTTAAATGATTAGTGGGTGAATGAGTGGGTGGATAAGTTTTGACGCTGCAAATACCATGACAGCTCGTATATGGTGAAGAAGTTAGTCAACACCCAATACCTTACCTAGGAGTGGTATGGGTGTGGAGCAGTTGGTCTGATGTCATTTTTGTCTTTTTTCTTTCTCACCTGGCTGTTCAGACAGGTTTAACTTTTACCCAAAGCCAGTTTGGGACTACAAAATTCGGCAAAGTACGCAATACAGTCTTTTTAAGCATGACATGAGGAATATACAACATCTGAATAATTCAGAGCTCTGATGATCATTGTGTCTGTGGATATTTGTACAATTTCTAAAAGAAGATGCATGAACATGAACTTTATGTCAAGGTAGGTCAGGCATTGCTACTCTTTGATTTTAGATTTCCACATCACATTAATTACTGTATGTGGTCCACTGAGAGTTACAGGTTACAGCTTTATGAATAAATACATTAAGCTAAACGTGTTCATGTTTTCTGTCCTTATTCAGGATGTGAACAGTACTTAGGCTTTTCTCATTCTGAATTTATGTTTCATCCTATGGTTTACTCATGGCTTGTGTCCGCTCTGCATTTTGCAGATAAGAGTAGAGAGGCTGCTGTGTTGCTCAGCCTTGTGTCTTTGATTAATGCTGCAGACACTGAGCACACACTGTGCACACTATCTGATTATTCTAGGCAGCTTCTGCTCTCAAATATTTCTGAGAAACACAAGAAAAGTACATGTATAGAGTCTTGTGTTAAAATTCACATTGTATGAACACAAGGAAATGGGCCCAATCAGTTTCATCAGAGTTATGTAATCTTGATGTGGTTCTATGCATTTAATAGCTTATATTGAGTTATAAGTAGACTATTTTAGCACTATGTGTTTCAAGGTCTAGCTTTAAAAAGTATTTTAAAGTTATAATAATTTAATGGAGTAAACATTCATGTAAACTGAAATGCTCTCAGATGACACACTGTATTTAGTAATATGTATATGTAATTGTTTTGTCTGGATCTATGAAGCCATTCAAAAATTATAAATAAAAAGTTAAACAAGACTGCAGTTATTTAAAAATTGACTTGAATACACATTTTCCAGAAGAAACATGTATTCAATTTTTGATTTAAAACTAATTTAGAATTTTTACTTTTGACATTTTTGTTTGGTCTAAAGGCAAATATGTATGGAATAACTGTCCAGAGAAAGGAAAACAGTCTCTAAAAAATTACATTATTGGAAAAAGTTGATATTGTTATTTCTTAAAAAACAAAATAAGCAGCTATTTTACATTTAAATTTGCATTTAGTCAATTAGCAGATGCTTTTATCCAAAGTGACTTACAAATGAGGACCAACACTAACAATTTATCATAAGACCCAAATTCAGCTATCAATATTCACAGTACATAATGACAAGTTTTCAGTGTAAGCTAATGGTACACAAGCTAGAGCAGAAGTGCAATACAGAAAAATAAGGAAAACAAAGGGGGGAAATATTGGATTTATTATAGGAAGTGCCTTTGTTTATGATTTTGGTTTGTTTTAATAATTTTAGTAAGAAAACCATTTTGTTGTCATATGACAAGTAAACTAGAGAGGATCCTTTTAGACCCTCATCAAGTTTTTAGATTTTTAAAAGTTTTTTTTTTTCTTTTGGACGTCATTATTTGTCATTCACACATACGTATATTTACATCTCATTTACAGCTATGAGACAAATGCTTGTAGCTTTGCATTTCTCCTCATTTGGTGTTCAGAACTAATTTAAATGTAAACGACACTTTTACAAAGGCAAACGCTTTAAAAATGCTCTGGTAATATTTTATTATTGCTGTCTAAGCAGAAACAAGCGGACAGTCTTTGAATCTTCACATAGAATTAGCCACGACATTCTTATTTCCTTCAACGTGATTTTTAGTGCAGTGCTGTAATTGGCCAGAGGGTGTCGCTGTAGACACACTGAATTGTGCCTTTGATCCATGAGCCTCTGCCACTGCGGTCATGTCAGTCAACGTGATAGAGTCTATGGAGAAGGGAAGAAGGGAGGGAAGCAACTTCACTCCTGCTTTTTGACAATTACATACTTTTCTCATATATAACCAGTACCTTTTGGTCATTATTATGACTCAGTGATTAGTCGTGGTCATCGCTTATTTTAACTTGATTTTTAACATGTGGAGGAGGAGATGAAAGGGGCTTGTCCAACTCAGCTTCAATTATGGGGACAGACACCTGCCGTGATCAGGCGCGGCTAACGCGCTAACATTAGCCGTCAGAGGGAGTTCAAAAGTACAAACCAGCACGACAGGACGACATGGAGTGGTGACAGGACACAGGAAACCTGGATTATAAAACTTGTTGGGAATATCATCCTATTCAAACGGAGATATTTTAACCTTACGTGTGCTGATGTAACTAGTTTAGGTAGGAGCTGCTGTATTTGGGATCATGTCTGTGACTGAACTCTACTCTAGGGTGAGTTGTTGGTATTAGTTTTATTTCACCATTAATAGCTAAATAAATAGTTAATAATATGAGACAGGTGAACAGTGATATAATAATTTATTTACTGTGTGAGGTAAACGACGCGAAGCGCCTTTCACCAATCTTAAATCGTCGTTTAATGTAGCGTGACTAGCTTGAAATCTTTTAATTAAACTCAAAACATCATAAAAGCTCACAAAAGGTAATATTCAACTATTTGACGCCCTGCAGTTCTGCTTAACTGCCTTTAACTTCCTATAAAATACAGGGAAGTATCGCGGACAGGTGTGTGTTTCTGTTGGTTTCGGTCTGTAGGTAGTTTCGGTGTTCGCGGTGTTGCGAAAACCAATTGAGCTCCCTATCTAGACAGCATCTTTGAGCGCGTTCAAATGCGTCTTTGTCGCTAAATAATGCTGTATATATAGGCAGCTCACTGGGTTAGGAGATACAGCCAGTGTTTATGACGAGCTCTTCCTCTTTTGAGGACTTTAGTGACTCTTATATTTCATATTTCTCTAAATATGCTGCAAAAGGAAAGACTTTTGTTTGCGTTTTAGTTGTATCTGTGAAAACTAGCATAAGCAGTAAACAATAATTACTGTTTATTGGATATTAATGTACTTAAATTATTTTTATAGATGAACTGTGTGGCAATATTATGTAACATTTGTTGGGTGAAGGTGTCGCATTGAATTCCTCGTTTGATATTTAAATCTTTTTGTTTTTTGTGCAGGTTGGGATCGTTAATATGACCATTGTATTATACAATTATTCTCAGGGTTCTCCTAATTAGGGAATTTTATTGTGAAAAAATTGAATTAGCAAATCTAACGGTGTCTGCCTGTAAAATATTTGATTAGTAGTATACTATATATATTTTATAGTTCTATAAATATTTTTATTAGTATAGTAATTGGTACAAATGACTGGAAAGTCATATAAACTTAGCAGTTATGCCTTGTAATTCCACAAATATGAACATTGTGTTTATTTGTATTCTATTTTGACCTCTGATGAAAATATATTTTACATAGGGAAAGCTAGCTGTAAATATGATTTTACAGATTAGGAATTACCTTGGTATAGCCTCATATTTATGGTCACACAGTAATGCTGCAGGTGACTCAGTCTTTCCAAGTTGTTTGGGCTTGTATGCAAAATGATTTTTTTTTTTCTTTCTCCAGTCTACAGCCGTGGACAGACTGTTCAGTTCAGTCTGGTTCTCACAGAGTCACCATAAGGGTGGATTCATATTACACCAGTTCAGTCCCTTATTTTGGCCTTTGTGTTCTGGTATTGTTCAGATATTTTGCCTTAAAGTGTTCCACAGCTTTCAGGTCGTAGCTTGTGTGCTGTTATCTCAACAATCATAAAAAAGCCAAACCAGTAATGTCATCATAACCACCCTGCCCATGTGTCTCATCGATTACACTGGGAACAAATACTATTGAATGGACAGCCAGGCATTTTTCCAGTGTAGGCCACTGGTTCAAGGGGTGATAGATAGTCAGGCATTATCCTTATTTAACTGGATTTTTTTTTTAGACACCCAAATTCATCTGTGGCAACTCCCTCTTTCTCATCTCCTAATTAATCTTAATAATCTGCTGTTTGATAATCTGTATGGAGGACAAGGAACAAATTTACCATCTTTTTTTTTCTTAGACGAACTTTCTTTTATTAAATAAGCTGTTTATCTAATATAATCATACACATACAGTACAGTTTAGGGTGGTAAAAAACAAGTAAAAAACAAGTACACTCAGCATTAAGCAATACAATGCAATTTAAAACAATTTATAAAATTATTTGTCGTTCAAAATGCGTTTTAAATTGCATTGTATTGCTTAATGCTGAGTGTGTAAGTTATTATGTAGCCTGTTGCTGGAGCTTTGTGTCTTTCTTTGGTTATTGCTCTCAGAAAGAGGATTAGTTTGGGGCACAATGCACCCCTGCCGAAGTTTCGACCCCCCTCCTTAGTGGGAGGTTTTGTTGAATTGACCCCAACACAACCTAGATTTGTTGGGGTGGACAAAAAGAGTCATTAGCCCCAAGTAGACTTGCCGTCTTTTCTTCTGTTGTGCTGTTTTAACAAAAATGACCCTTTTCTGTTTTCATTCTCTGTACTTTTTGTTGTATTCTATGGTCTACTGTTCCCGTTACTGCATCTCCTTGATTAAACCATATGTTACGTCACCGTTGAGGTCTCTCAGTGCCTCGGAGCAGGTAAACAAGTCGTGTGCAGGTCCAGGGGGAGTGGAGCATTGGGCTGGATGTGCATTCACACTCCATTCACTCATGGCTCGGTTAATGCCACTTCTCAAGTAACTGATGCAGAAACAAGAGTCTCTATGAGGGCTGGAGAGAGAATTCTGAGAGAAGCACTAAAGAGCTTTAGTTGTAATGTTCATGCACCTTTTTGTTTTAAAAAAAGTACCTTTCTGAGTCCCAGTATAACGTAATTTGAATTACGGCAGGTTTAAAAATGGTTTATGACCAATTCTTGTTGTAACATCCCTGGCTCCATGAGCACAGCTCAAAGTTATACTATTATCCCTGTGATTATGAAAGTAGTAGGCTATAGAGAGTGATATTGCTTAAATATTGATGAATT
Source organism: Tor tambroides (assembly GCA_021397915.2). Taxonomy (NCBI): domain Eukaryota; kingdom Metazoa; phylum Chordata; class Actinopteri; order Cypriniformes; family Cyprinidae; genus Tor; species Tor tambroides. The sequence continues at coordinate 95,125 of JAFVLL020029236.1, read as the reverse complement.
AATATTAAATTGTATTTAGATATTTTTCAGGATTTTGACAATGTTTTAGATATTACAATATTTATAGAGTTTTTACTTTTTTTATAGGGTTATTATTTTTTGAATAAACCATTGCTTCAACCAAAAAGATGGTTAGAATATTAGAATAAATATTTACAAAAACGAAAACAAAAAAATAATAATCAAGGCATGTTATTCACTAAATAACACAATAATAATATTAAATCATTATATTTAAATGCATATGATATTTTATAATTAATATAAATGAGAATATTATTAATGATATTAAATTAGTTTTAAAATTATAAACACAGTAAAGCAAAATTGTAAAAACAAATGTATTGTAAATTTGCAATATACATCTCTGTTATAATGCAATATACCTCTAAATGCATTTACCTTCATGCATTTGGCAGATGCTTGTGTCCAAGATGACACTGCATTCAAGGTACATGTATTATCAGACCTTGCTTTTCCTGAGATTAGAGTTCATGACCTTGGTGTTGCTAGTGCTGTGCTCTGTTGTTTGAGTTACAGGCTTACAGCAAGGCAATGCAACATAGCCTTCCAGTTTGTTTTTGTGTCCATATACAGAATTGGGAAAAGAGGAGCAATGAAACATTTATTTGGTGCACATGCTCTCCTCCTTTTACTTTTCATTGATTTAACAGAAAGTCTCCCAGGGCAGCTCACCTGTTAACCCCTGCTTCTAAGCCCTCACTCCTGATCCATCGCAGTCAGGTACTGGTGTCAGATTTCACAGTGATTCAGACAATCGACCAGTTATTCCTGGACAGTGGTCAGGACAAAGATCACAGGTTGAAAAGAAAAAAAGTGTGACGCGTTCTCCAGGAAACACCTGATCTTTTCCTGTAGGGCTTTTGTGAGTGTGTTGCCAGTGATCAGGGTGTGGCTAGACACAGAGCTTTGTACTAACCCTTTACCCTGTAGCCTAAAGGGAAAGTCTGGAGAATCCAGTGAAACCTGAGACTTCCTGACATCGATCATTCCCAAGTGGAAATATACTTGGGATGTAAGAAAAGTTTATTTATTTCTAGTAATTACTGTTATTCATAAATGTGAATAAATGTTTTTAGCTTTCCATTCAAGCAGTCTTTGAAGTCAACATGAATTCACTGATGTCAATATTTAATGCTGTTCTTTTATGAATGTATCGGTGCATTATATTCCAAAGAAAAAAAAATTGTCTTCAGAATATTTCTTCAAAGTGTAATTTCCAAGAATTTTGAATTGCAACCAAGGCTGCAGTTACAGTATGATCAAAATACAGTAAAAGCAGTAATATTGTGAAATATTACAATTTAATTTTTTCCTACTTTAATATCTTCAAGTGTAATTTATTTATTAAACTTTCAGCAGCCATTACTCCAGTCTTCAGTGTCACACAATCCTGTAGAAATCATTATAATATGCTGATTTGATGCTCAAGAAACACTTCTTATAGTTATTAGAGTGTTGAAAATAGTTATACTCCTCTTATTTATTTTTTTTTATTATTATTTTTGTTGAAACCATGATGCATTTGTTTTTCAGGATTCTTTGATGAATAGAAAGTTCAAAAGAACAGCATTTATTTGAAATGGAAATCTTTTGTAACATTATACATGTCTTTTTACCGTCTCTTATTTGGAAAATTTCCTTGCATCTTTGCTGAAAAAAAAATTATACAGACCCTAAATCAGGGCTATTCAATTAGTTTCATTTGAGGGCCAGATTATCGAATTGAAAATTTGGAGGGGGCTGGGTAATCGTCGCAATGTCTTTTTTTTTCACATTATTTGCATTAAGAATTTTGGGGATAATGTGTTTAATTATCATGAAAAACGCTTTATTTTCTTTATGCAAAATATAATTTCTTTCTTTCTCTTGAGATAGAAGAGAGAAATTCTCTCAAAGCATGTTCTCCACATTCCTTCTCAATGAATTTTCTCGAGATTCTTTTCTCCATTAATTTTCTAAAGGTTCTTTCTCCACAAATTTCCTTAAGAATTTTTCTCAAGGAATTTTCTCAAGATATATATATATATATATATATTTAATTTATTTTTTTCAGAGAATTTTGGGCTTAATGTGTTTAATTGTCATGAAAAAGGCTTCATTTTTGCAAAATATTTATTTCTTTCATTGAAGAGAGAGGTTTTTTCTTTTAAAAATTATTTTCTTTAAGAATTAAGCAAATGTGTTTAATTTCCATGAAAATGCTTGTTTCTTTATTTAAAAATATCATTTAAGAAATTAGAAGTTAAATTGAAAAGCATATTCAGCTGTAAAATAAATATTATAACATCTATGAAAGGTTAACATTAGTGCTATCAATCGATTAAAAAATAACTAAGCAATCACACATTTTTAATGTAATTAATTGTGATTAATTGCATATTAATATATTTGTTATCACAATTTCACAGTGAACCTCCAAATTAATGTAGAAACAAAAAGATGGTATATTTAATGGCTTTTTTTTTTTTACTAAGTAGCCTACTTTTAATGAAGGCCAGTATCATTGATACCAATAATTTTACTGATATCTCTATTAAATTCATTTTCCCTCAATTTTAGTAATTAATTATAGCCATTCAACATTACAGTATAATTGAAAGCCATTATTTTTAACACTTAATAGGCTCTGAGAAAAATGACAACTTTTAATTTAAGTGAACTTAAAACAGTCTTCACATATACAGTTTATAGTTTATGTATAAACTATGAAATGAATATAAATGAATCTTTATTCAAATTACAAAAGTTTATCAGTGACTAGAGCAAAGTGATTTCTCCTTTTTCTTTTGTTCTTTGATTTCCATCAGTGACACAATTCATCAGGTTTCACTTTAAAAGCAGCGTTATCTCTTTAAAAACCTCATGCATATTACGCGGGTCTGACACACACTTTCGCTTTTCTCCCAACATTTTACGGTCATTTAGGACTCATTTAAGACCGTGTTTACGAGGTAACTCGCCATAACTGCACATTTTAACATAATTGTGTGCGTTTTTGTCTGCTGAAGCGGCTCCGCAGCGTATGTGGAAAGTCGAACGCGCAGCGTTCAAACTTATCTCTAACTTACTGAGTAGATTCTACTCCATTTGATGGTCAACTTCGTCCAGTCTCTGCGCTATTTCTCGCTAGAAGATATGACCGATAGCACTGTCATTATACTAGTCTAAACTAGAGTTGTGTATATCTCATAATCCCCTCACACGAGCGCTTGTCATCGCTGCCGTCTATTGATGTTGCGGTCTCCGGTAGATTGTTGTTGTTGATCGTCTTTCATTTTTGGCTGTGAAACAATGGCCCGGGCCAGTGTTGCCACCTTGTGGACAAACTAATTAGAACAAAAACGCTTGCGTGTGACTCTTCCCCCGGGCCGGATGAAGATGATTGGCGGGCCGCCAATTGAATAGCCCTGCCCTAAATGTTTAAAATTAAGTGATTAAAATACTGTAAATATTCTGTTTTACTCTGAACTACACCACATTATGAAGTAGGTTGCGAATGAAGTTTCATGTTGACTTTAAAGGTGAAATATGTTGTTTTTATACCACTGGTGGAATTTTGCGCAACAAGTTGTTTCCAGACAGGTTTTCAAAACATTACTGATCTTTCTGCACTCCCCTATCTGACATTGTTTAGACAAACAGGTAGCTCTGGTTAGCAAAAGTGCATTGAAAATTTGAGGACAAATATATTCCTTAACCACAGTTTTCAGACCCAGTTTTACAGTGCATTTTGTGTTACCATTCGTTATGATCCTTTGATCTCTCTTTTTAACCAAAATCAAATCATTACAGCTGCTGCAAACACTCACAGCTCAGTTTAAAAGCTGACGTGGATCCAGGCCTATTCGTTACGCAACTACAAGAAACCGTGCAAAACCAGTCACACAGGTCTCACCTCAGTTTCTCATCAGCTCCCTCCCACCACAACAGCTTTTCCATTCTTTATCTATGGCCTTCATTACGGTGTCCTTCAAGCCCAACAGATCACACTGAGAGCTCGGACTCTTGAGATAATGAAACAAAAGCATCAGACTTCTTCACAGACAGCTGAATTGTTTGACTGCTTGTATTATGTCAATATAGCACATGCATATATAAATGATGCAGTATGTCCACTTTTGATGAAGTGAGTGCTGTGTGACAGTCATTCCTGTATCTTGGTAGCAAGGCTCCCCACTTGTAAATGACCCTGACAAACTTGTAGCTGATTGTATTGACTCTGATGAGAAGTTCCATCTCATTACGGTGGCAGGAAATGCATTGGAACAATTAGCAAAGCAGTCAGGCTCACACGATGACAGGATGAGGTGTGGAATGGCATGCATGCTAAACACACGAAAGAGAGTTTCTAGTCTGGTTAATGGTTTCCTTTCTTGGCTTTTATTAGAGATTCCGTAACTGCTTCTTCATGCAGTATCAGCTTTTATGGTTCAAAGATCATACCTGTTTCAGCTGATTGATTTTTCCGTTTGAGCTTTGTCATGCATGCTACTTCAGGTTGTGTTCTGAGTATTTGTGACAAATCTAGAATGGGGGTTGATAATAGGGAGATTAAAAGCAAGATGGTTGTCTCTCTATTAGACATACAACAATGCCACTGCATGAAAGATGATGCAATGTCATTTATCTTGTCTGGTTATGTTTTTGCGGCTGTTGTTAAGGCTTTGAGATGTGGCATCCAAGGCTGTCTTCCATCAGACATGCCATTCAAGGTTTTTCTGTCATAATTTAGAACAGGGTTTCCCAAAATGGGCTTTGTGAGTTGATGAAAAGCTAATAATTAATTGTGTAGTATATAAAATAAAGAAATGGGGCTGCACAATAATTGACATAGCTTAGTGTGATTAACAAATCAAAGGATGCAAGTTTATTAAATAACTCTATAGTCTATTTCAGACTATAGTCAGTTTCAGACTGAAGCACACAGCACATTTCATTTCTATAATTATAATTTACAACCGTAATATGTCATATATTAAGATATATTAGAACCATATTATGTCTTTGTTTTCATGTTTTCAAATTACAGTTTAAACTAATTATAATTTTTTTATTTTATTTTTTTTTTTATTTTGTCCAGACAATGAAAAGTCAATGAGGTCCAATTTTGTTTTCTTCAAAATACCTTCTTTTGTGTTCCACAAGAAAGAACGACATACAGAAAGCCATACATTTTTGGGATGACATTCGAGTAAATGATTTTGGGGTGAGCTATGATTAAATAATGGATTTCAAGTGTGAGAAACCCATAAAGAGTTTTTCAGAACCCTTTTTCTGATACTTCACCGTACATTCTTTAGAATTCCTGTCACTTCAATGCACTCATTTTCCATGCCAATTTTTCCAGACTCACAGGAAATAGTTGAGGAGCAAGTTTATCAGTCAGTTCAGCATTTCTCTGAGGAACCAGTATTGATTAATCCATGTGAAGATCCCTGTGAATAACCCTGTAAATAGTCCTTTATAGAAGCTTATTAGTATAATAATTCTATATTAAACGGATAGTTCACCCAAAAATGAAAATTTTGTCATTAATTACTCACCCTCATGTCCTTCCAAACCCGTAAGACCTTCATTCAACTTCAGAACACAAATTAAGGTATTTTTGATGAAATCCGAGAGCTTTCTGGTCCTCCATAGACAGCAACGCAACTACCACGTTCAAAGCCCAGAAAGGTAGTAAGGACATCATTAAAATAGTCCACGTGACATCAGCGGTTCAACCTTAATGTTATGAAGCTACTAGAATACTTTTTGTGTGCAAAGAAAAATATCTTAATTTGTGTTCTGAAGATGAACGAAGGTCTTACGGGTATGGAACAACATGAGGGTGAGTAATTAATGACAGAATTTTCATTTTTGGGTGAGCTATCAGGCATCCTAACACAAATGTATAGATGAAGTGCTCTTTACTGAGGACACCATTAACAATGTGTAGTGTGTAAGAGACCCAATTGGTTCTGACCATGTGTTAGCATGTTGCTAAGCTAATATTATTTTATTTGGATGAAACTATGTCAGTACTTTTCATTTCCAATTAAATCATTTGAATCTGCATTCCCTCAACTTATCTTAACAGGTTTGTTGCAATGCATTGTTGGACATTATGTGTGAAGCATACCTAGTTTCTTGTATGTAATGAAACAGCACTCATGTCATTAGAAGATCCAGTCTTTTTATGGTGTCAGTTGTTATGATGTCATAATATGTGCTCAGGCAGATGATGTAGCCACTACAAGCTGTCAGAACTTTAATCTTATCCCTAATCTTACATAATCTGTCAATCATGCATTCTTTCCCTTTAACTGAATTCTTCCACACCAAATTAAAGAAACATTACAGTCAGTATTGACTGGACACTATGGGTGTGTGTTGATGGAGATTTTCTCTTTGTGTCTGTGTTTTTCAAAATAGGACACGCTCAGCACTGGAGCACAGAGTGATATTAATTAGTGTTAATTAATTAATTATATGAAAGGGGGCCAGTGTTTCTCCCCAACCTAAAACAGAGGTAGGACCAAAATAGACTCTTTTGTTTCATTGGGCTTCACCCCTCCTGAGTCTATAGTGTGGTTCTTTGTTGTCATTGTACTGGTAATGAGGCATTTGTTCATTCACCATCTTCATAAATATAGAATTAGGCCTCAGTTTATGTCATGTGACATGATTTTACCACATACAATGTGCTTTTTCCAACATTTATGACCATGGCCATATCAACCTCATCATCTGTAATCTCCACAAAAGTAGTGATAAAATCAGTATTTTTAATATGTTTAGATTAGAAAATTTGTTTTTCTGTATATACACTATATTGCCAAAAGTATTGGGTCGCCCCCTTCTAATGAACAAGTTTGACTATAGTAATTTCTATGAGTACAAATCTTAATGTTAAAGCATATAATGATATTCTAGGAAATTGTGTGCTTCTAATATTATAGCAAAAGTTTGGACAGGACCCTTTTCTATTCTAACATGACAATGCCTCTGTGTATAAGGCAAGGTTCAAAAAGAAATGATTGATTCAGTCAGTGTGGAAGAACTTGACTGGTCTGCATAAAACCAAGTCCTAATCCCAGTTTAACACCTCTGGTGTGACTGTAAATGCAGACCTTGAGCCAAAAACTCATCACCAAACACCAATGACTTGTACATATGGGTACAGTCATTTTAGACACTTCCAAAACTGTTGCAACCGAGACGGAAATACAATTTTTAAATACATGAATTATGTTCCCATCGTTCCCACAGATTTGGAAGTGCATTTTCTGTTCTAAAGAAGGAGGTGTCCCAATATTTTTGTCTATATAGTGTATGTACAAGTCATTTGTTGGCAAGTCATTTGAGTTTTTGGCTCAAGGCCTGCATTTACAGTCATACCAGAGGCGTTAAACTGGGATTAGGACTTGGTTTTATGCAGACCAGTCAAGTTCTTCCACACTGACTGAATCAATAATTTTCTTTTTGAACCTTGCCTTATACACAGAGGCATTGTCATGTTAGAATAGAAAAGGGTCCTGTCCAAACTGTTGCTATAATATTAGAAGCACACAATTCCCTAGAATATCATTATATGCTTTAACATTAAGATTTGTACTCATAGAAATTACTAAAGTAGTCAAACCTGTTCATTAGAAGGGGGCGACCCAGTACTTTTGGCAATATAGTGTAAGCTGTAATTCTACATTGTGCCAAATATTCCCCATCAAACATTACACACGCATTGTATTTTAAATAATTTTCATCATATAATATCCAAAAACTACTTGCACAGTGTGATATTTCATGCATCACATCTATTTAAACAAATATGTTTGTCATGTTTCATTACTGTAAATTTGAATTATGTTAATTAACCCAATTACCACGATGCTGATCTGAAAACACTGCTGTAATGCTATGCCCTTAGGTATAATGGTCTAATGAGCTGATACAGGTGATATTTTGTTTACAAGTCTTCACTGTACAGTAAGTACAACCCTGTAACTGTTGTTACTTCCTTGACAACATAGAAAAACACCCAGGCCTCTTGTCACAATCCTCCGCTGAGGCTGTCATAATAGACTCCCATGTTTTGTCATCAAAGAAAGATTTACAAGCCAAATAAGCGGATGGTTTTGCGCAGCACCATTTGCATGTGGCCTACTCTACTGAAACACCCCTATATTAGGGCAACTGAGAAACTGATGAGGTCAGAGCATCATATTTCAGTTCATTCATTTTGATTTCTGTACACACGCCCATCTGTGGAGTTCCTCTGCTGTTTGTACCTAAAGCTTTCAAAAGGATAGTTAACAGGTTTTATTGCAGAATGTCCAAGCTGCTCTTTTCCATAGAATAAAAGTGAATGTAGACCACAGCTGTCAGTGAATAACATACATTTCTGGCTGTTTTTCACCCTATGGCTTCGTACAATTTGGTAGCCTATGCAGTACACAACACTTTTTGTACTTACTGACGGCCTTGTTAGTTATTGAAGAAATGCCATTAAAATGACTTGAAACATCAACAAAATATCAAAAATGTTGTGAGGGATAGTTTTCATTTTTAGATGAACTGTCCCTTTAAATATGTGAAGTCTGTTAAATCAAGAGAGTTTCTCAAAAGAGTTTACTTTAGCCTGAGGCTCCAGTAATTGTCAGAGGTGATGCAGGTCTTCATGGGATAAGGCACATTTGCTTATCACACCTGTCCCAGATTCCTCGTACGTGCATAGAGTTCCTGAAATGTCTGTGGTGTGTGTTTTGAATATTCTCGAATGGGCGGGTTTCCAGGATTTTTCTATTGAATCTTTTTTCTTATTACAGTTAAAACAGGTCAGTTTTGATCTGTATCGGCAATTATAGATTGCTCCGGTATAAACCCAGCAGTTAAGTCATTATTCTTTGTGTCCAGCACAAAGATTTAGTCAAAGGTAGTGCCACAAATTCCAATTACACCGCACAATCCTAAATGACAGGACTTCCTTTATTATTTAGATTCTGTTCAGGTTTGTAGGGTTTTTATTTTTACAAAGGCCACTCGATATGTACTTTAGCACCAAAGTGGCATTTGTGATAAGATTAAAAACCATATTTCAGAGAATTTATGCAACAGTTGTGCTAAACCAAACCTTGTCTTGACTTTGAAGCGCATGACTTATTGGCCTTTGCTATGTACTGACAAACATACTTTTTTCAATGAAATCATAAACAGAATATGGCTATCGCTTTACATTTAATTTTCAATTTTTGAATTTAACATTTTTATCACTATACCTTTCAAAATTAAGGGTTGGTAAGATTTCTAAAATATTTTTGAAAAAAGTTCTGTTTTGCTCACCAAGGCTGTATTTATTGGATCAAAAATACAGTAAAACAATACTGTTATGAGATATTACTACAATTTTAAAAAAAGTTTTTCCCCCGTTTTCTGTTTTAATATATTCTAAAATTTATTTCTGTAATGTCAAAGCTGAATTTTCAATCTTCAAAGTCATATGATCTTTCAGAAATCATTCTAATAATATGCTGATTTTTTTAATGCTCAAGAAATATTTCTTATTATCAAACTTGAAAACTTTTGTGCTGCTTGATATTTTTGTGCCAACCAGGATACTTTTTTTTTTTTTTTTTTTTTTTTTTTTCTGGATTCTTTGGTTAATGGAAAGTTCAAAAGAACAGCATTTATTTGAAATAGATTTTTTTCTTACATTATAAACATCCTGTAATTTCTGTTCAATTTAATGAGTTCTTGCGGTTATGTTTCTTTATATTTTTTTTATTATTATTTTTTTAAATCTTACTGCAGATTCTTGAAAGTTGCACTTGGTTACTTATTCTTAAAAATAAATGCTGCTTGTTTTGAAATTATGTAATGTGTGCCGTCATTCATACATTTTTAAGAAGTTGACTAAATCATCTTACAGTCACAGCATTTACAATATTTTTTTTTTTTTTTTTTTTTGTCTTCCAAATATCTGTAAATTATAAATGCCATCTGTCACTGTCTAGCAAATTGTTACTTGCTGGTTGCTAACACTGGACCCTTGAGGGAGCAGCTTACTTGTTTTCCACTTCATGAAAATTATGCAGTGCGCCAAAAAGTTTAAGATGAGTCTGTACCATCAGCTCTTATTATCATCAAGCTACTTGCGTCTCTTGAGCCCTTTGAACAGCCTTAACGCTACATTGAAACATTATAAGATGGAGTGATGTAACAGACTGCAAAGCCAGACAGGACCCCTGCTGTTCAATCGAAATATCCGTTTCCGCTGTGTCTTGGTGAATCTCACTGTTCACTCCGTTTTTCTTTGTATTTCTGCCTGAAGCACAGCACAGACTCCTAAAAGGCAGACATTCTGTGTTCAGTACATCTCGACATTTCACTCATCTCGGTTAAAGTACGTCCCCATTGTGTCAGACCAGATCAGATGAGCCTGAACTCTAAAGCTGGATATACACCATGCAAATTTTTTGTCAGAATGTATGATGATTCCAGTAAGATCTTGGCATTCAATCAGGCTGTAGGTGTGACTTGTAGAAATTTAGGCTTTGTCATATCTTTGTTTAAATCAGGTGTCATCACATTCACAAGTACAGTCAAGAATAACAAAAATCACCTCCTTTCCCTGCATACAATTCATTTTAGACCGGGATGCACGTGCTTTCTGCAACTAACTCCATGTGAAACTGTCACATGGGTAATATCGGAGCAGCACACTCAAATTCAGCACCCGATTCAGTAGTATCTGCAGTATCTCTCACTCAGCCTCTAACTAGGATTGAAAACGCTGTCGTCAGCTGGGAAGTCTCTGATATGGAGAAGACTGTGCAAAGTTCAGGCGTAACAGGAAGGACTAAGGTGTCTTTTCCACAGTACTGTACACAACTGAGGGCAGCTTCTGTTTGTTTGATGTTAAACCAAACCATTTTATATTTCCCAATTCCCATTCATTTAATGTCTTATTCGCAGCACTATGCCAGTGAATAGCTATGCCAAAAACTATTTTGAGTTTTTTGGTATGTTTATAGTGTTTCAAAAGGTGACCTTAAAGCACAACAAATCATTTAAGCATCAAGTAAGTGTCACATGATAAATTGGTACCATATTGTTTATGTTCTAATAATTTAATATCACTGTTAAATATAATCTTTAGTCTGCACCAATAGCCTCATGGTTAGTGCACCGACATATAGCGCAACTGTGCTCACGCCGTCCCGAGTTCGATTCCCCTCAAATCTTAAAATTAACATTCATTTTTCATATTGAATCATGATGTTGTAATGGCTAAATTCATGTGCATTTGCAGTTTTAATATTCATAATTTACTGATCATCAGCCATAACGCTGAAGTCAGTTTTTTGCTTGGTGTCGGACAGTAGGGATGGGCGATATATCTCGCGCGATATGCCTGCGCATCTCGTCAGTGAAGCCGGTTCCTTGATTAGTGGTAAATCTCCATCACCTGTTTTCAAATGGAGCGGCATTTAATACACAGAGCCGTAGCTCACAGACAAGCTACGCAATATCGCGTTCATTATCGCAGATGAATCGCCTTCGATAATGAACGCGATATTGCGTAGCTTGTCTGTGAGCTACGGCTCTGTGTATTAAATGCCGCTCCATTTGAAAACAGGTGATGGAGATTTACCGCTAATCAAGGAACCGGCTTTACTGATGAGATGCGCATGCATATCGCGCGAGATATATCGCCCATCCCTATCGGACAGCATTTTAAAATTGATGCAGTGCAATAAGTAAAGGGACAACTGAACATTTTTTTCATCATTTGCTCGACCTTATGTTGTTTTAAACCTGTATGACTTTCCTCTGTGGAGCAAAAAAGAAGATATTTTGAAGAATGTTGGAAAGCAAACCATTTTGGTGACCATTGACAAAAAACACTGAAACATTCTTCAGAATATGTTCTTTTATGTTGCACAGAGGAAAGTAAGTCATACAGGTTTGGAAAGACACCAGGAAGACCATTTTCCTTTTTGGCTCAAATATCCCTTATATTGTTCATCCCGGTTCCAATGGGATGATTGAAGACTTTATATCAGTGTTTGACTGGTTGCTGCTTAATTTGAGAGCATGATTTATTAGTTAAGAATCTATTAAAGCTCATCATACAGAGTTGTGGTGGATTTAGCGACTGAATGTGTTTCTAATAAACTTGCAGCTCTTTAAGCGGCTTATACCCACTGAGTTTCTTTTGTGGATTTTTTGAAGGTCAAGAGCTGCGTTCTTTACACACAGATCGCCAGCAGAAACTGACTTCTAACTGCCTTCAGGAGAGATAACAGCACTCTCTCATTACATATTCTTAGCCTTCAGCTTACTTTCAGTTTATCACCAACACACAAATGTTGAGACACTGAGCATCACTAGGAGCAGAAGACAAAATGGTTTATCATTTAGTGGTATATTATTTGTCTTTGATTCATGACTCTCTTTCTTGGCTAAAGCTCAAGGCTAACAGGAAGGGAGTCTCCATTAGTCCTTTGCTGGGTGCTGCAAACCCCTGTCTGAGTCATGATGGCCAACTAGTTATCCAGCAGCTATTAATATATTAACTCTAAGACTATTTGCTAGAATACTAATTGAATTCATCCAGCAGTTGATTCAAACATATGAGATTGCCCTGAAAAATGAGACAGACAACCTCAAACACATACACATCCCATTTGAAAAATTTTCTTCTCTAAATAACATGGAGCAGCATTTTATCTGAAGGATATGCCAAATTCTGCAAACATAGTTTTTGCAGATCCTGCTGCGGTTCTAATTTATCTCTGTTAACTCTTCTGCCTGTACTGCTGATCCTCCAATTATATACAGAGTCTGCTGATAAAAGCATTGCAGCTCTTGTGTATTCAGCTTTATTCAGTTTTGCCTGTTCCTCACTGGGAAGATGAATTACCACTTGGGTTGTTGTCTTCTGACATAAGCAAAACCATCATTGTATGTTCATATTACAGTACATTGGCAAACACAGATGTGTTGCTTTCGTATGTGTTGATTGAGCTTATGGTGGGATTTCAGTGGTTTCTTTTATTTAAGTGGTTTTCACCTGTGTTTCAGTACACCCGGGTTTGGATCCCTGACCCAGAAGATGTTTGGAAGGCAGCTGAAATCATCAAGGATTATAAGGAGGGAGACACAGTGCTTCATCTCAAATTAGAAGATGAATCGGTAAGCAAAAACCGCCCCTTTATCTTTCACCAACAAATCTAGCATGAGCTTTAATGACTTGCTTTATTGGTAAATAAATTAATAAATAAAAATTAAATTAAAAAATAAATTTTGGGGGAAAAAAGAATATTAGAAGCAAAATTGTTTGTCAAAATATTGAAAATGGTGTACGTATGTTTATTGCAGTCTATTTTTAAAAAATATTTTTAGATTTGATTCTAATCTATGAAAATTAAAGTCTGGCTGGGTCTAGGAAGAGCAAAACAACAACGACAACAACAAAAAAGATCAAATCTGTACAAAAAAAAAAGCATTTGAAAGTAGCAAAAATAAATGAAGACATGGTTAAAGGATTGCAAGAAATTTTTATTTGACCTTCATATACAAATAGAAAAATGTGCCCCTATAGTTGACAAAATCAGATTTTTTTTTTTCTGTTCAGACTATAAAACAACTACCGTAAAAGTGATTTTTAGCAGACTGAACGATACTGGGTTTAAAATCTCAGTCATGACACAGCAGTTGTGAACTAAACCAGATCCTAACGCTTCTTGAATTAGTTTGGGTTTCACCGTACTGAGGAAAGTGTGTCTTATGAATCATTAATCATGTTTTGGTGTGTAAGAAGCGCAGGCCCTGAGAGGGAAGGTTGTACGCCATATTCTCGAGTGTATTATCAAAAAACAATGTTGGGGAAACCTAAATAAACCAGTAGATGAAATAAAGATCAGCATAACTTATTGAAGCTCTTGTGCCTGTAATGCATTACCAACACTCTCAGTCTGCCAAAAGACACTTTTTGACTCTTGAAGCCTGTGGAGTTACTTGACATTGTAGTTTGAATCCAATCAATTTCTAATCTACTGTTTCTTCTTAATGGCATTACTGTCTCTATTCCTAGACGTTAGAATATTCCATTGGTCCCAAAGACAATGCACTTCCATTTCTTCGGAATCCTGATATTCTGGTGGGAGAGAATGACCTCACGGCTCTCAGCTACCTCCACGAGCCTGCTGTGCTCCACAACCTCAAGGTCCGCTTCCTCGAGTCCAATCACATTTATACCTACTGCGGTAAGTCAGCATCTACTGTGGTAAGTCTTTTGGCGTTAAAATTGTACTGTCAGGTTTTACAAAAGACGCGCAGTGACAAATTAGCGCTGAAAAGGCGTAAACAGTTATTTTTGCACCTGACCGTATTGAGCATTCAAATAAATCACGCAATGCATTTTACTAACATTTGCGGTCGTCAAATTACTGGCATTTATTGTTAGAACAGGGAGCACGTGGTAGAAGGGAGAGGATTTTTTTCCACGTATTAATTTATTTTGAATGCTTAGAAGAAAACATTATCTGAACATATCGTTTGCCAAGCCATGTCATTTTTAATTAGCTTCGGGAAATAAAAGATGACTTGGAACCCTCAACTAGGAGTCAAACAATACCAGGTCTATCAAAACTTCTAGCAGACCTTCATTTTTTTTGGCCTTTGGTTCTTTTCGACGTACTGTGGCTCCTTTATTTCTTTATTCTCTTTTTGCGACTACGCTAATTTACACTGCCCTTGGTATATTGCGTTGGTCGATATGTAAATGAGATGTTGCATCTCTGTTCTTTCATTTGCGCATTGTTAGTAAATCACCCGCAGAAATTTCCCTTCCCTTCGGCGCTGTTTTCGAATTGCGAATCGCGCTAATTTGCCCCGTTTAGCAAAACTGGCCCTTATGTCATACACAATGGTAAATTCATAGTGCTTTAGTAAAGCATGCAGAAGAGAAAAGAAAACAAAAACATAGTTAATTTTAATATAATTTAACATATAAATGTTTAATTAAATGTAACAAGTTTTTATATAACTACATAAAAATGAATAAGGGAAGAAAGGAAAGAAAACTATAATTAAAGAGAAATATAATTTTTTTTTTTTTTTTTTTCATTTTATTTTAGCTTTTTCATAATTGTTATATTGACCATTTGCGGTGCCTTCTTTAGGTATCACCATCCATCATTTTAAAAGTATTATTTAGATCATTTAGTTACTATGATAATAAAATATTCATTGACTTCCAGTGACATTTTTAAATCTCCTGCACTTGTTGTTCTATCCTCCCTTTTTTTAATGTTGAATATCTGACTCTACATAGTTTTACCTCAATTTTAAATGTGGTGAATATCCTAGTTTCATTGTAGTTTCACTCTTCATTGTATCTTGTGAGACAGATTTTGGTTTCTTGAATGGGGTTCTCCGGGCTTATTGCAAATGCTTCTCACTGACTGTAAATATGGTAATTGCGTATCCAGGGTCAACAGGCTTTACTGGAGAGGAACAAAGACAGCAACTCTGTTTAGTCAACACTCATTACATTCAGGGTTTCTATTAGTAACTGTCCCTATGACAGCATGCCCTAGTTAATAGGTTGTTGCATTTTGGGTTTACTTTTTATCAGTGGGTGTGTTTATTTCTACTGAAAAGTTCTTCTGAAAAAAAAAAATGGTGTGACCAATGTGACCTCTCAGGCAGTCAGAAAGAGTGTATCTGCTGTTTTACATGCACTTAGGCCATGGTCATACAGTCTCACAGATATTTAATGTCTGAAGTCCGCCCAGCTGTCGTTTGTCTTGTTTTATTGTTGGTTCCGTCTGTTGTGTTTTGTAATGACTGAATGATTCCCATTATTGGCTCTGTCAGGTCACAACAATGCCTGTTGCCTTATGATTCCTCTTTTATGTTTGTTCCTTTTTTACTTTCACAGACGTGTGTCTGTTTTGTGTTCGCTCTCTGAGGAATACCCATCATGCATTAAACTCATTTTGCTTGTTGTGACATTCCAGTTTCCTGATATTTTAGCTGAGATTCATGAGCAAATATTTAATTAACTTGTTTATTTTATCAGTATCATCAAGATTTTGTCTGATTTAATTTATGTGATACTGTGTATCACCAGTGCTGCAGAGTTTAGGTGTAAAGCTATATTAATCTCTCATTTTAGGGATCGTTCTGGTGGCCATCAACCCGTACGAACAGCTTCATATCTATGGAGAAGAAGTCATCAATGCATACAGCGGCCAGAACATGGGGGACATGGACCCTCATATATTTGCTGTGGCAGAGGAAGCGTACAAACAGATGGCCAGGTTTGTATTTTTTTTCTCTTTTTTTTTTTTTTTTAAGTCCTAAAAAAGTTTATTGTGCTATAAAATGTTTTCAGCCATCTTAAAGCTTCAAACACACCCCCTTCCTTCAAAACCACTACCTCAAAATACAAGTCAACAAACCTAAAAACATACAGTGCATTTCTGATTGGATAATTAAATGGAGGAATTTTTTTTGAAGGCAGTTAGTGCTTTTATTTATGTTTATTAGCATCAAGCAAATTTTGAAGCTGTTTGTTAAGCTTAGTTGTTTTCTAATAAAGAGCTCAGGCTTCAGATCAGTGACTTCCACTGGCTGCAAACAGGAAATGACATCACTTGCTTTGAAAGCTGTGAGTAATCTGAAAGTTCAGCTTGACTCAATAATGGATAGAGTGGGCGGATAATCACAGTGCATGCAACATCATTCTTCGAACCTTTGTATTTACATGTGGGATTTTTTTTTTGTTGTTGCTTGAAACAAAAGACAAAGCCATTTGCACATCAGGTTTAAGCTGGAGCTAAACATCCCACGCCGAGACATCGTGACTTACTAATGACTTGTGAAATGCTGTAGCCCTAAAATAAGCTCAGGCAAAGGAGGGAAAGACAAGGCAAGGCTTGTGGTCAGACTGTGCATTTGATAGTTTTTACACATGCCAGTTACACTGAATGGACACGTCAATTATTTAAGAGTGTCAAAGTGGCTCTTTGCTGCGTTTAGGTTTTCCTGAGGTAGCTCTCCTGGGACGTGTGTGTGTGTCTAGTGCATATAGAACAACCAGCAGAAACCGGTGTGGTTTAGATTGGAGGATTTTAACTGCATTTTTTTAGGCCAGTGAGGCTAGTCTCCCACAAGGAAAAAGCCAATTTTGATGTTTATCTCTTTCCCACACACCTGTTTTTTTCCCATGCACTGCAAAAAGTACCTGATCCATGTGAATTTATATTACATTTGATCATTTAAAATAAATATAAATTTCATTAATTTGAATGTATATTTGGTGCCACTTTATATTAGGTGGCCTTAACGACTATGTACTTGCATTTAATTTAATAATGTAATAGTCTACTTATTGTGTAAATACATTGTACTGTTTTAAAAAAAAAAAAAAACTGAATATTTAACATCTGTAATTAATTTCTGTAATTACGTTTATAATTACACTGTTGACCCATCCTTTATACTTTAACCCAGCCTTAACCCTTGTGTTGTTCAAATCCCTATAAAACTTGTGGTGTTGTCAGCACCAATAGCTTCGTGGCTAGTGCGTCGACATATAGCGCAACTGTGCTCAAAGCGACCCGAGTTCGATTCCTGTCTCGAGGTCCTTTGCTGATCCCACTCCCCTCTCTCCTCCCAGTAATTTCCTGTCATCTCTCTACTGTCTTATCTGAATAAAAAGGCATAAAAAGCCCATTTTAAAAAAAAAAAAAAAAAAAAAAAAACTTGTTCGCGGTCAAAAATTACCTTCCTACAACAAATAGCTTATAAATCTCTTATGCAATTTTATCACCAAATATTGGTATCAGTCTTTTTGTCTGCTTGTTTTCTTTCAATTAGAACTGGTTTTGTGTTTATATTTGGAACTAATTTTTTGTAGGCCTCATTAATCTGAGATTACATAACTTTTACGTAAGTTTTTGAGTGAAAAAAGAATTATTTATGGATAATTTTGTCAATGTTAAATAAAATATGAAAAAATTTGCACTTTTTCACTCTAGCATGCTCTAATGTTTAACCAAAAAATACCCAATTGTTTAACCAATTTTTTTGAAATGCTTATCTTGTAAAAAATAGAACAAAAGAACACTTGTGGTGTTGTCCATTTTTAATATAAATACATTTTCTTGTAATTATTCGGTTTATCTATCTGAATTATTTGATTATTGCATTTTCCAGGGAATTTTGGCCCTGCTTGTTGACTGTCTTTTATAAGAGAGTCAAATTATATCATACATCATGCAGTATATGTGTAAAATGAAAATGTTTCATATACCACTCAATTCTGTAAACACTGTCTTATTAGTTGAATATGCTTTATATCAGCAATGGATTTACAATGTCATCTCAGATGTTTATAGGCACACTGTTTCATCACACGTAAACCTGAATGTTCTTCTGCAGAGATGAAAAGAACCAGTCGATAATTGTTAGTGGTGAGTCTGGAGCTGGTAAAACAGTTTCTGCAAAGTATGCCATGCGCTTCTTCGCCACTGTGGGAGGTTCAGCGAATGACACCAACGTCGAAGAAAAAGTACTGGCCTCCAGCCCCATCATGGAGGTATGCTATGAAGAAATTCTTGTGAGAAAATACAACCTAGGTCACCACATGATGTTAATCAGTTGAGAACTGCTTGATTAGCTTGCTTCATGGACACATTACCAGAATAATTTTTGTTCAGTTTAATAAACTTGTGCCACCAAGTACTTCCATCATGTGCAGCAGCTGTAAAGGTACCCTCACTTCACACATCACTCCATCCCATTGCCTCACTTGAGCTGCAAAATTAAACTCAAGAATCGGCAGGCCTGTTTGAACAGATAAGAGCAAAGCAGGCACTTGTGCCCTTCAGGAAGATAATCTGAGTGCCAACGAGAGTGGCCAAATCTCACAGTCAATTTAGAGATATCATTACTGTGGAAATGAGCATTGGTGATAGAAGGGCCTCTTAGGATGCGAACCTAGACATAGACCACCCTAATACTACAGGTGACTCATAATACCCCAGCTCAGACAAACAAATAATCCGAAATCACAGTAATTACTCATTCTAAATGATGCCGCAAACAGGATTTTAGGTTTACGCCGCCTCAATCATGTTACACCCTGTTATGAAATTCTCTCTCCACCCTTCTTATGTTCCATTATGCATCAATCATAGTAATTTGATAACGTCCTTTTTCAGATTAAACCAACCAAAGAATGACTCAAGCATAAAAATTTACTTTTTTCCTTCTGTGCAGGCCATTGGAAATGCAAAAACCACCCGCAATGACAACAGCAGCCGCTTTGGGAAGTACATCCAGATTGGCTTTGATAGAAGATACCACATCATTGGTGCCAACATGCGAACGTATCTGCTTGAGAAGTCCAGAGTAGTATTTCAGGTTTGTCTCATGTAGGAATGGTGCTTCAAGATTCATTCGTAGCCCCTTGTGCTTTTCCATGTGTTTAATATCAGTATATTTTTGCAGGCTGAGGAAGAGAGGAACTATCACATCTTCTACCAGCTCTGTGCTTCATCCTCTCTGCCAGAGTTTAAAGATCTTACCTTGAGTAAGTGGTCCAGTTAACTCAGTGACTGGTTACTTGTAGCTGTATTTTTGAAATCCAAGTGTTTTTATTTGCCATTGACTAGGGCTGGGCCGTATGGTGATACATATTATTGTTTGATGGCAGAAATAGGTGTTATAATATGGTCCTCGTGGCACAAGATGATAAAAAAATGTGAGGCATGATGCAGCTCATCTGTCAAATTAATGTAATGTCTTAAAGTATCATTTGTTTAGTTTTTTTTTTCTTATTAAATATTCATATGCACATTTTATTCAATTAAAATTAATTAAAAATATATTTGGAAATATTATTGGAGGGTTGAGGTGTCTAAGTCGTAACATCTAACTACTGGGGTGCCTCAGGGCTCAGTTCTTGGACCACTTCTCTTCTCTGTCTACGTGGCATCACTAGTTTCTGTCATTCAGAAACATGGCTTTTCATATCACTGGTATGCTGATGACACTCAACTCTACCTCTCTTTCCGTTCTGATGATTCGATGATAGCTGCTCGCATCTCAGCATATATATGTATATAAATCTTGCTACAGATTATTGCTCTTTTGTTGGTGATTGCTTTTATTGTTCTCATTTGTATATCGCTTTAGATAAGCATCTGCTAAATGACTAAATGTAAATGTAATTATTACTATTTAAAGTAGTCTTCTAATTTCTGATTTATTTTAAGATGTAATTTATTCCTGTGACAGCAGAATTTTTGCTATTCATTATTACTCCAGTATTCCGTGTCATATCATCTTTCAGAAATCATTTCAATATGCTGATTTGGTGCTCAAAAAAACATTTAGTATTATTATCAGTGTTGAAAACAGTTGCTTAGTATTTTAGTGGAAACAGTAAACATTTTTTCAGGATTAATTGATGATTAGTAAGTTCAGTATAACAGCATTTATTTGATATAGAAATATTTTGTGACAATGTAAATGTCTTTAATGTCACTTTTGATTAATGTATCCTGTTGAATACATTAAAAAAAGCTCTTACTGACCCCAAACTTTTGAATGCCAGCGTACATGATTTTGATCATAATGCTGCCACTGACAGTCTTTAAGTCTTACTCATTCAAATTTTCAATTCACCCTCATGTTTTAGCCAGCGCAGAGGACTTTACCTACACGTCTCTCGGTGAGAACATTTTTATTGAAGGGGTGAACGACGCTGAGGACCTTGTGAAGACAAGAGAGGCTCTTACAATGCTTGGTAAAAACTACAGCAATAAATATGACTATAACCAAGGTTTTGCAACAAGCCATACTGAGTGTCAAACATAAATATTTATCATGGTGACACTCTGTGTTGTGCAGGTGTGAAAGAGATCCATCAAATGAGCATCTTTAAGGTAATTGCCTCCATCTTGCACCTGGGGAACGTGGGTATTGTGTCGGAGAGAGATGGAGAATCCTGCCATATCAGCGTAAGTGTACAACAAATATTGTGTCTTAGTGTATGTTATTTATTTTGGCACATTAGCATTAAACTGCTGACTATCCTTCACTACAATCTCTTTTTGCACCTGCAGAGGGATGAGACACATTTGCATCATTTCTGTCGGCTGCTGGGTATAGAGCAGGAGCAGATGGAGCACTGGCTGTGCCGCAGGAAGCTGGTGACCACTGCCGAGACCTATGTGAAGAACATGTCGTATGCGCAGGCGGTCAACGCCCGAGACGCACTGGCCAAACACATTTACGCCCATCTCTTTGACTGGATCGTGGAGCACATCAATAAGGCCTTGCACACGTCCACCAAACAGCACTCCTTCATTGGGGTGCTGGATATCTATGGGTAATGCTTGTGATAATGAGAGGGCATGCAAGTACAGCTTTAGAAACGTAGCTCTTCAGGTTCTTATATACAGTAGAGTAATATGTCTTATGTTTTTACCTTCCCTTAGCAGAAACTGCATTGAGTTTTTAGAGTCAGCATTTGCCTGAAAGCCTTTATGACCATGGGACTAATTACTTCCTCAAAGAGGGGAACTTATTGATCAGCATTAGAGTAAATAAGCAGGGAAGTGCCAAGCTATAGGATGCAGAGAAGGTGTTGAGTTTGTTTTCAGGGAAACCAAATTGATTTTGTTAACATGTCTTCACCTCCCAACAGATTTGAAACATTCGAGATCAACAGCTTTGAGCAGTTCTGTATCAACTACGCCAATGAGAAACTACAGCAACAGTTCAACTCGGTCAGTAATAGATTATCAATAGATCCATAATGTATATTCTCAATTTTTAAGGTAAAAAAAAAATCACATTAGCTTTATTTTAGTTATAAATATTTTTAATTTAATATTTAAAATATTATTATTATTATTATTAATAATAATAATAATATTTTTTTTAAATATATTGAACAATAATTTAAAGATACTATTTATAAGTATTAATATGTTAGATGAACTATTATAATAATGATTATAATTTTTTTCTCACATTTTAAAAGTGGAATTGATTTTTGTTTTATTTTAATAATAACTTTTATTAATTATAACTTGTGTTTTTTAAATTATAAAACCATTTTTCATTATTTAAAAAAATGAATGAACAATTTTACTACTTTGGCTTGTTCTTGAGTGTTGTGCACATCTACAATAAAAAAAACCTGGATGTTTCTTAAATAATAATCCAGAATGAAACTAGTTTTCTCAGGAATATTGTTTTAATTGATAATCATTTTATAGTTTTTCTGTATCACTTTCTAATCAGTTTGTTTTTTTTCTTTTCAATGGCTCTCAGTATCACTCTCTATCCTATTAGTCTTTTTATTATTAGTTTGAATAACAAAAGCCAGTTGCATAATGAATTGCAATTACATTTTAGAATTGCATTCAGAAGTAAATAGATTATGCGGTATAGAGATACAAAAGCATTCATTTTGAAAAAGTTAGAAAATGTACTGCACGACAGGAATGACCCGTGTGTTTGTGTCATGACTCTTGGCTGTATTTAGTTTCAAATTTAATGTATTTGATGCATTTACCTAATACATATACATCATATATTCTTTAGCATGTGTTTAAACTGGAGCAAGAAGAGTATATGAAGGAGCAGATCCCCTGGACGCTTATAGATTTCTATGATAACCAGCCATGCATTGACCTCATTGAAGCCAAGCTTGGTATTCTGGACCTTCTTGATGAAGAGTGTAAGGTGAGTCGTGAGCAGAGGGAAAACAGTTGTTGAGAATATGATAAAGAGAATTTGAGAGGCATGTTATCTAAACAGGTCTCTGAACAGAGCGTCTCATTTAGATTTAAAAACCTCTGCCTCTTTGAAGTTTTTGAGTATGAATCAGAGCAGCTTCAAAAGTGTGATCATGCTATTTCATCTACAGGTAACCCAAATAATGTTTTCAGTTTCCTACAGTTCAAAGTATTTTTCTTTACTGCATCTGACAGGTGCCTAAAGGAACGGATCAAAACTGGGCGCAGAAGCTGTACAGCAAGCATTCAAATAGCGGGCATTTCGAAAAGCCCAGGATGTCCAACAGTTCTTTCATTGTGGTCCACTTTGCAGATAAGGTTTGTTCAGCTTATATTAAGTGTACTATAGGGCTCAGGATGCTGCTGGGATATAATATCACCCAACCTATCATACTTAAAGGGATAGTTAACCCAAAAACAAAATGTCATTCATTACTCACCTTCATGTCAGAAAGCTCTCGGATTTCATCAAAAATATGTTAATTTGTGTTCCAAAGATGGATTTGGAACGACATGAACTATCCCTTTAACTTCCTAAACCTCTTTTACAAACAAAGCAGGCTTTTCACACTTTAAGCTGTAAACCATTTTCAGTTTTAAATCTTTAACAGATTTAAATTGAAAAAATGATGTAAATACTTTTTGTGGAAATGAGCAAAATGTGTGTTGCGCAGATGGGCTCACTGAAACCCAGCTTGTGTGAAATTGTGTTACACAACACACATGATTTGGGAATAATTGAATAATGCATGATGAATGCAACAAAAATAGCTGATTCTTCTTCATGCCAGTTTGGGGGCACAAAAATGATGTAGCATGTTATTTTTAGTGTGGTACTGATGAATGCATCACACTTGTGACATTATGACAGGTTGAATATCAGTGTGACGGCTTCCTGGAGAAGAACAGAGACACTGTTTATGAGGAGCAGATAAACATCCTCAAGGCCAGTCAGGTGAGCACTGTATATTTTTTGTTAAGAATAAAATTTTATGGTTTTTAAAAATGCATTTTTTATTTTTTTTTACCCTCAGTATATTTAGCTCAGCTCAATTATGTTACTCTTCCCCATCCAGCTGAGCCTCTGTTTATGCTTCACGCTTCCTCATGTCTGCAAGATTGAAATCACACTTTAGCTCATGTTTTGCTCTCTGGCCTGTTTAAGCAGTCAATTGACTTAAAGCTCTCAGGCAAACAGAGGCCTGACCTTGTCCACACCTAGCACTGTATCATTCGAACAGCCGGATCCATCTTAACCAAGATTTAATAGTATATCCATTGTCTTTGTCAATACTGATCTCTCTCATGGTGTTTTGTCCTGAGGTTTCTTGGCAACAGAATTCACTGGAATCTGAGATAAGTTCATTTGTAGACAGCAGCACATCAGCGTCTACAAGCTAAAGATCTTCTCTGCAGGACAGTGTCGAGTTTAAAATGAAACTTTCACTAGGACTCTTGTAATGAGGTGTCCTTGTGGAAGAAGTGCAATTTAAACATCAGTTTGTCTCAAGTGATAACAGTTTTCAGCTCTGCTGTCTGAAGTTTAAATATGTTTGCCAGCTATGTTCTCTTCAGGATATCTGCAGTGCTCTCATCATGCAGGGCCCTCATTGTGGTTTAAAAAGTCGTGGGGTTTTATCGATATAAAGCGATATAAATAGTAAAGGCTTAGCTCATGCATATTAATTAGATTGTCGACAAATAATTTAACATGATCTTTTGCTGTTTTAATGACTAGTCTGTGTGATGTCTATGACTTAATTATTTCATCTACCACTGTTTGCCACTTAAAAAAACAATTTTGAGTATGTACGTCCTTAATATCGGAATACTTTGTCCAAAAATGAAAAAAGTGCAGAAAATTTACTAATCGTCAGGCTATCAAAGATGTAGATGAGGTTAATTATTCATCGGAACAGATTTGGAGAAATATAGCATTATATCACTTGCTCGCCAATGGATCCTCTGCAGTGAATGGGTGCCGTCAGAATGAGAGTCCAAACAGCTGATAAAAACACCACAATAATCCACAAGTAATCCACATCAGTCCAGTCCATCCTTGTGAAGTGAAAAGCTGTTTGTTTGCAAGAAAAAAAATTAAAAAATATTTTTAAGACGTTTTAGCTTTAAACGGTCACTGCTGGCCAAAATACTCCATGCTTCATAATAATGAATTTCTATGAATCTGTTCTGAATAAAAAACCAAACTCATCTACATTTTGGATGAACTGAGGTTAAGTAAAAGTTTTCATTCTGGGGTGAACTATTCCTTTATAAGTATACTATATTTTTGTCTGTCCTACTGATTTAAAACAGCAAATGAAATCCTTTTCAGTCTAAAATTGTAATTTTGGGTCACACTTTATTTTAAGGTCCAATTCTCGCTATTAACAAACCATTAGCTTTGACTTTTGCCTCAATAAACTCCTAATTTGCTGCTTATTAATAGTATGGGTATTTAAGTTTAGGTATAGGGTAGGATTAGGGATATAGAATATGGTCATGCAGAATGTGTGCTTTTATAAGTACTAAAAACAGCCAATATATTAATAATAGGCATGCTAATAAGCAACTAATTAATAGTGAGAATTGGTCACTATACTAAAGTGTTACCACAATTTTTAGTTTAACTTATAACAAATTATTTGAATTTAAATTTTAACTTAAATGGAACTTCCCAGTTCTTTTTCCAACCCTGTTCAACTCAGGAAACCATTGCTGTCCACACCTTTAATTTGTATTTAGTCTCTGGTCCAGCATCTCTGTTTATCAGTGTCATCCTACTGTATCAGACTTACAGCGACAGCAGTTTAATGATATCATCTGTATTCTGTCTTAGAGCCCTGAATCTTGGCAGGATCATGGTATTAGGGATGCATTGAAACACACTGTGTACCTGCCTTGCGGTGGATGCTTAGGGAGTGGATTTTAAAGGGCTTCCAAATGTGCTTTGAAGTGCTGCTGCAGTTGAATACAAATTTTACGCTAGTCTAGCTAGAATAAAAAAAAAACATCTGGGGTTCGTATGCCCCTTATGTAAGATGTGATGCATCAGTAATATCAATGGAAAGCGGTAGTCAAGCAGTCAAGATTTCTTCATGTGACACTTATATAATCAAATGTATTAATATTCTTGTGCCTCTACAAAATATATTTAAAATATATTTATAAATACAATTTTTTGGTTTGTTTGTTTTTTTTTTTTCTTTTGTTTTGTTTTGATCACTTTCACTTTTCACTATTTTTTTGTTTTTTGTTTTTTTGGTACAGTTCCAGCTGGTTGCAGATCTCTTCCACGATGGTAAAGATGCTGGTCCTCCCTCAGCCACCAGCAAGAGCTCCAAGATCAACGTCCGGGCTGCCAAACCAGTTCCAAAAGGCCACAACCGAGAGCACAGGAAAACTGTGGGCACCCAGGTGAGACTTGGTGTCAGAGGCCAGTTTTAGATCAGTATTTATGCTGGACAGTGGATCCACTGACGCTCTGTTTATTATTAAGATGAGGTGCATAACATAATGATCAAATGAAAACATTTTCCTTTTCACAGTTCAGGAACTCTCTACATCTTCTGATGGAAACGCTCAATGCTACCACCCCTCATTATGTGCGCTGCATTAAACCCAATGATTTAAAGGAATCCTTTGTGTAAGTTTGGTCTTTTTGTCTTCGTCTTATCCATCCATTAGTACTTATCTAGTTTATCTTGCCTATAAATAGAGAGGTATACAGCAAATTCATTTAAGCTGCCAGAGAACATTAGAGTCATGCTGGTACAGAGATATTTGATCGACCTCAAATGCACCATAAGTTTCCTCCAACAATCAGACATCAAAGCTCCTCTAAGAATTAGCCGATAAGGTCATATAAAATATAATTAAACCTAGTTTTCTCCCATGGAAATCAGTAGAAGTGGCCCCCATCTGCAAAGTACTTGCTGATTTAACACTTTTTTAAAATAATTTTTCCTTGAAATGTTTGAGGTGAATGAAAACCTGACATAATATTGACTGGTCTCTTCCAAATACTGTAATAAAAAGAAATGTTTCTATCTTATATAGTACTTGTCAGCTTTTTAATCTGTTACACCATATTCATCTTTAGTCTATCATATTAAATGTACTTATTTGCTTTTTTTTTTTTTTTGCAAAGTTCACATTTCTAAGAAAGGATAGGGTCTTGTTTTGCTCTGTTTGTGTCCTCTGCAAATTCAGAGCACAAAAGCCCCTTCAAGGATGCTAAATTGAGAGGGTTTTGTCAGTCACATGCTCTTAAGTTTGTGAACACACAGTCACAGAGTTCTGAGTCAGATAGCCTCCAGTCCCTGAGCGGACTGCAGTCTCCCAATGCCTCTCTCACGGGAGATGTGCTCTATGCTCAAAAGAAAGATCCGGTAGGTCTAGATAACATCCCCAAATCTCTACTTTTTTGTACCCCGATGTTCCTTGTTTAGAATCTTCTTAAGCTGGTTTTCACAAAGATCCCTCACTCTTCGATTGCTATCTTGCTTTCTGTAGGTTTGATTCTAGAAGAGCTGTTCAGCAACTGCGAGCATGTGGAGTTCTGGAGACCATCCGCATCAGTGCCGCTGGATATCCATCCAGGTAACGGATCTAAAGGTTCCTTTATAGGGCTTCAGGCCAGGGTAGACATGGGGCTCTTGTCTTATGCTTTTCAAACAAATATTTCATATATACATGTATAACCTCATGTACACTAACTAATCATTGGAAATTATATATCTATGGAAATCAAACCACAAATACAGGTTTATTTAAAATGTTTTTTTTATTTCTCATCACATCTGATGTCATTTCTTAGGTGGACCTATCCAGATTTCTTCAGCAGATATCGGGTGCTCATGACAAAGAAGGACATGACCATTGGGGATAAGAAGCAGGTTTGTAAGAACCTGCTGGAGACCTTGATAAAGGTAAGATTACCATGGCTAGAAATGACTCAAATGTAAGTTGTATGCATAGTGCTCACTCTCATCCTGGTATCGTGGTTATACAGTGTTTGTCTGGACATTTACCACAGCAGTTTTGAACTACCTTGTACTTTTATTTATTACCATGCTATTGCCATCTAAAACTATCCATGTGCCATCTATTACCATGTTACTGTTTAAGAAAACTGATAAGCTCAAGACATATTCCTAGAAACATATTCCTATATAATCCTAGAAATTAAAATATTTTGTAAATATTTTTAACATTTCTAACATATACTCTGATTGAAAGTTTTTCTTCTTTTTTTTTTTTTTAAAGAAATTAATATGTACTCAGCAAGGATGCATTAAATTGATCAAGTGTATGTGTGTGTGTATATATATATATATATATATATATGTGTGTGTAATGTATATGTGTATATATATACTGTGTGTGTGTATATATACTGTGTGTGTATATATGTATAGTATCTATATGTGTGTGTGTGTGTGTGTGTTTGTATGTATATGTATATTTCAAATAAATACTGTCCTTTTGAACTGACAAAAAAAAAATGAAAATGTATCTTGGTTACCACAAATAAGTTAAGCAGCACAACTGTTTGTTTTAACAATGATAATAATCATAAATGTTTCTTGAGCACCAAATCAGCATATTAGAATGATTTCTTAAGGATCATGTGATACTGAATACTGGAGTAATGGCTGCTGGATATTCAGCCCACTTTGCCATCACAGAAATAAATTAAAAGATTAAATTTTACATTTAAAATTCAAGTTATTAAAATTTAAAGTTATTTTAAATTGTAGTAATATTTCATAAAATTACCGTTTCTACTCTATTTTTGCCAAATAAATGTAGACTTGATGATCATAAGAGACACAAAAACATTTTAAAAAATCTTAATTTTGAATGGTATTTATCTCAATAAATTAAGTTTTATTAACAACTTGCCATTTTTACACTTACTGCTTGTCCAAAATAGCATTTTAAATATTTGCCTTCTCCTACATGAAAAATATTTGTAATGTTTTTTCAAAGGTATTTATCATGAATAAACCTGTTAATTGTGACTCTTCATCTCTCCTTCAGGACCCAGATAAGTTCCAGTTTGGAAAGACGAAGATTTTCTTCAGGGCAGGTCAGGTGGCCTATCTGGAGAAGCTCCGAGCTGATAAGTTCCGCTTCGCCTGCATTAAGATCCAGAAGACCGTGCGAGGATGGCTGCAGAGAATTCGGTACCGCAAGATCCGCAAGTCTGCTGTCACTTTGCAGAGATACGGCCGGGGTTACTTGGCACGCAGGTGAATGTTTGAGTAGACGGCTTAGATTGAACTTCACTGGCACGTTTTTCACTCTACTTATGGCTCTTGTTCTCTCATTCTCTCTCAGATATGCAGAGATGCTTCGCCTGACCCGAGCAGCACTTATTTGTCAGAAGCAGTACCGGATGGTACGAGTTCGACGGGAGTATCTGAAGACCCGTCGGGCTGTGATCACCATTCAAGCCTTTGCCCGGGGCATGTTCATACGCAGGTTATATCAGGAGGTACTGTACAGCACATTATCTTTTGTTTCACACTCATGTTTCTTTAAAGCACAATTTTAAGCTACATTTTCTGTCTTTTCAGTTCCTGCTCCATCACAAAGCCATGATCATACAGAAGACCGTCCGTGGTTGGCTCGTGAGAAAGAAGTATCTCCGTGCCCGCTATGCTGCCATTGTCATCCAGTGTTTCTACCGCCGCGTACGTGCCAAGCGCCAACTCAAACAGCTCAAGATAGAGGCCCGTTCAGCCGAACACTTTAAAAAACTCAATGTCGGAATGGAGAACAAGATCGTGCAGCTCCAGAAGAAGATGGATAACAAGGTACAGGACCATAATAGGATGCATGAATGATTACAGAGTCACCAAAACGAACTGACATGATGTTGACTAGTTATCTTCTTTCTTTACAGTCAAAAGAGTATAAAACTCAGAATGAGCAGCTGGCTGTTGCAAACACTGCTTTGGAATCAGAGGTCACTAAGCTCCAGAAAGAAATGGAGACTCTGCGCAGTCGGCAGACTGCTGGCACTCAGGTGATGTCGCTGCAGGAAGAGCTTGAGAAGTTGAGGGCGGCGCTCCAGGAAGCCCACACCCAGAGGAAGCAGATAGAGGAGGAGTTCAGCAATGAGAAACAAGGACTAGAACAGGTGAGAAAGGATGCTCAGATAACTAGTTGATGTTTGTTGATGTTCTTTGTCTCAAGAATTTTTTCATATTTCTACATCATTTGAAATGGCTGAGGGTAAATAGAAAAACAGGTCAATGCATTTAGCTTTTCAGTTTTCACAGGAAAAAAAAAAGAGACTCTTAACAGGGCAGATGTTACATAACTAATGTCTGTCATGCACAAGCGAAGTTAATAATGCATGGAAATTGTTTAAGAGGTTTAACCAGCTCACAAAAGGTCTTTTGAAATGGAATAATCAGCCAGTATGTCTTTAATGTGATCACCTCCCTCATGTTTTGATGGTAAGAGTTAAAAATTATAAATTTAAATTATAGTAATGACTTAAAATATCAGTGCTATTGTGATGCACTCAAGTAGTTTTTAAGTTTATGCTTTTTTTCTTGTTTTTTTTTTTTCTTTTTATAGAAACGTGTGTGTGTGTGTACAGTATATACTACAATTCAAAAGTTTGGGATCATAACAGTTTTAATGTTTTTGAAAGTCTCCTATGCTTACTAAGGCTGCATTTATTTGATCAAAAATGCAGTAAACAGTAATATTATTACAATTAAAAATAACTGATTTTTTATTTGAATATATTTTTAATATGTAATTTTTTTTCTTTGTTGGCAAAGCTGAATTTTTAGTAGCCATTACTCCAGTCTTCAGTGTCACACGATCCTTCTGAAATCATTCTAATATGCTGTTTTGATACTCAAGAAACATCTAATTATTATCAGTGTTGAAAGTTGAGTTGTGCTGCTTAATATTTTATTGAAAACCTTGATACATTTAGATGCCATTTAATGCATTCTTAATTTCTTATTCTAAGTATTTCTAAGTATTAATTTCTTTGAAAATAATCTTATTGACCCCAAACTTTTAAACAGTAAGGTGTGTGTATGTGTGTGTGTGTGTGTGTGTATATATATATATATATATATATATATATATATACAGTATATGCACAAAAAGGGATATATCAAATAATAAGACAGTTTGAAATTATTTTAATTCAGCTTTTCACTCAAATTGATATGCTGATCATCTAATTTATATTTATGTAAAGATTTTTAATATTAAATTTAAAAATGCAAAAAATAAGTAAATAAAATATTTAACTTGTAGACCCCACTTTATATAATATGAACTGGCATGCTTAGTTAATCTTGCTTGTTTATCTGATGGTTTGAGATGAAAGGGTGGTGTGACTTTTCCTTCCTTTTGCAGAGGGTGGAGGAGCTGGAGAAAGAGAACACGCTCTTGAAGAAGGAGAAAGAAGAGATGAACCGCAGAATCCAGACCTCCAATCAGGGTGAGTTTCATGCTTCAGAGTCACACGCACACTCAGAGCATCTGCAGGAAGGAGCATGAGGAGAAAGGATGTGTGGCTTGCCTGGAGGGCTGGGCTGGTTTTGTTTGACGCACAAGAGGGTCTGTGTGCAGAAGTGGGACGAGAGAGACAGAAACTGCATTGGATTTCAGTAGAGGAATGTGACACTGCTGCTTTACCTGCACAACTAAAAGCTGACTATTGTATCAAGCTGGTTCACATGCGAGAATGCTATTTGAAACCCGAGGTTTGGTCTCAATATGCTTTCTGTTTGTTAAATGTCGCTTTAACTAGTTTGTCCCGCACTTATTTTCCTCAGTGCACATCTGCTGTCGAGGCTAAGTTGTTCAAAACGCTATTTAAAGGAATGTTATGAATGCAGTGATTGTTTCGACAAGTTTCATCAGTTTTTGTTAACAGTGTCTTTAGTAGGAAACTAATTTTTCTCTCAGAAGTTTGATTTCTGCTCTTTATTTCGGTTAATCTGTTATTTCACTAATGATAACGGTGACTGTCATTTGCTCATTCTCATATCATTCCAAATGACTTCCTTTTCATTTGCCGAACACAAAAGAAACTTTTTGTCCATACATTGTAAGTCTATGCAGTCCAGTCAGTGTTGTTTTGGACCCCATTCATTTTGTATTGTATGGAAAAAAGCAGTTCTTCAGAATACCTTCTTCCATGTTTCACAGAAGAAAGTAAGTCAGGTTTGGAATAATATGAGGGTGAGAAAATGGTGGCAGGATTTTCGTTTTTGGGTGAACTATCCCTTTAAAGAAAAGTCTTGTGCAATTCATGTGAATAGGATGGTTAAAGCTGGAGGCACAGTCAAGCTTTCATGTGGCATTGATAAATCAGATAAAATTCTTGATGACCAACAGTTTTAACATATGAAATACCCTTTTGTTTTGTCATTTCTATAATGGTTAAAACAAAAAGAAACAAGGAACATTTAAAAAAAAATACAGAAGAAGTCTTATTTATCATATTTCTAGTATGTCTTCAAATAAAAGGGTCAAAGGAAACAATGTCACAGGTTTATTATACTGTTATCTTGGTATGACAATTATCTCCTAATTATGGATGGCTGACTTATCAAACTACTATCAGGCCATACGTCTGATAGCTTTTTCAGAAAGGATGTGATTAGAGGCTTTCACACTCTACATACAACTTTGAGTACAGTTGAGTAGTTTGCTTTAAGTTAGTGGTGATGTTTCGATTATAATATGCATTTTGAATGCAGAGGATGTGCTTATTTTATTTCTGTTTAGATTACAGAATCAAGAACATTTTGTAACCTACACATAGATGCTCAAAGGTCTTCCATCAGAGTAATAAAGATCTTTTATTGATCGAGAAAATTTCAATCAAGCTGAAGATCAATAAAAGATTGAGAAAAGTGTTATCATCATCACTAATACATTGCATAATATTCAAGTGGACTCGGTAACACGAAACCTGTAGTGTGAATGTAAAATAAACAGAGATCTCACAGCTAAAATGGATCAAAAGAGGTTTCAGTTTTTCATACCCTTAGATGCTGAAAGAAAAAGCTTCATTTATGAGCAAGATATGTTTTTCATACACGTGATACAGAAATATTCAGCTTGTGAAAGTTGATACAGGTGAATGGGAGCTGCATGTTGTCTGGCTCATTGCTTTATTCCTGTGACTGAATGCCTTTGTTTTGTCTTTCAGGTCAGGGAGGCGATGTGTCTCAGAAAGAGATCCGTCTGCAGGTTGAACTGAATGAGGAGAGGCAACGATATCAGAATCTGGTGAAAGAATATTCCAGACTGGAGCAGAGATACGAAAATCTGCAGGAGGACATGTCCTCCGTGAAGGTAATGCTTTGACAGTGAGTCTGAACTGCTGGAATTTGCTTTCTATTGTTGTCTGTAACATCTTTATGGTTCTAGTTCCATCCTGGCCACCGGAGGAACCCCTCTAACCAGAGCAGTCTGGGCTCGGACTCCAACTACCCCTCCATCAGTATGTCAGAGGTGGGAGACACTGATGACACCATCCAGCAGGTGGAGGTAAAGCTATTTCAATGAATCTGCCAACACACACCAGCAGACTTTGAAAACTGTATAAAGACACTTCAGGATGAGCATTAATTTGGTTTGTCTTCCTGTAGGAGATGGGCATAGAGAAGGCTGCCATGGACCTCAGCGTTTTCATGAAGTTACAGAAGCGTGTGCGAGAGCTGGAGCAGGAAAGAAAGAGGCTGCAGACCAATCTAGAGAAAGTTGAGGAACTGAGCAAACGCAAGGCATGTGTATTTGTCATGTCTTTTCTGCTTTCATATTCTTCTCACAGTTGCCACAAAACAATACAAAAAATAGAAAATACAGAACAGTTTTAAACAAAATAAAACATTTTTAAATAAAACAGAATAAAAAAATACAAAAACTTTAAAAATCTAAATATATATTAAATAAATATATAAAGAGAGTAATCGTTTTGTTTTTTTTAGTTAAAAATTTTATTTTTACTTTTATATTTTATGACATTTAACCTAAAGTCTGTTGGCTTTGACTGGAAATATGTCAACAAAGGAAAGATAACTGACTGTTTTATCATTTGATAGGGTTTTTGAGGTAGTGAATGTATGCGTTAATAAAATTAAATCAAAATATTAATAAAATTAAATTAAGTAATCAAGATTTGCTGATTGTTATGTGTTGATACTCTTCTCTTTATGTTCTCGTGACAGTTTTAGCAACAGAACTTAAACTGAGTGCTAAACATTTCCCAATTTTTGGCCGTAGGTTACAACATAGCCGGCTGGTCATAAACACCAGTTATCTTTTCTGATGTTCCCTCATCTGGACTTGCAACAGCATGGTCCTCTGCTTTATCAGTCAGCATGTGTTTACATTTTTTTTTTTTCGTTCAATTCTTTTATCTTATAGGGAAATGAGCCCAAGAGCTCCACGTCAGAGGACGATATAAATGCAGACCTGGCCTACAACAGTCTGAAGGTAAGAGTCAATCAAGCTCAGTGTAATGGTCATGCCGCTCTGCCTCCAGTCAAATGTCTGTCTTGGTGCTTATTGATTTGTTCTGCACTGGGGCCACTCTGCTGCTGCTGCTGGTTGCTCTTCCTGTTAAACTGTGGGTGAGTGGAACGATCCAGAAATTTAAGACCAGGGCATTTTTAGAGAGTTGAACTATGGCAGGAAGGCACGTGGATGATGTTTTGCTTTTATTTTTGTTCAGCTATTTGCATAAACTCTAAAATTCTTCAGTTCACTTTAACTTTCAGACAAACTTTGAAAAGTGCCTTTGTATTGTAGACATTGAATTTGACATGAATGAAAACACAGCTGTGTGGAATAGACAGAATGTTCAATAGGATGCATTGTCTTTAAGGTCCAGTTGATTTCTTGATAGATCTCTGTTGA
This sequence comes from Tor tambroides, assembly GCA_021397915.2. Classification (NCBI taxonomy): domain Eukaryota; kingdom Metazoa; phylum Chordata; class Actinopteri; order Cypriniformes; family Cyprinidae; genus Tor; species Tor tambroides. The sequence continues at coordinate 60,374 of JAFVLL020029236.1, read as the reverse complement.
TCTGCTATCGAGAAGTCAGTCAAAACACGCAGAGGCAGGAAAGCGATCAAATTTATTCTTTCAACCTCCTGTTTTATTTTGTCTGGCTAGAAATAATATAAGCAATAAGTAATTACTATATAAAGCTAAAGCAATGAAACATTTCTGTTTCTCAACATAGTCTTTTGACCTTAAAGATTTTGAAACAAACAATTTCTTACCTCTGAATTTTCTCACTCTTATTTCCCGTAAAAATGATACAGCATAATAACGTGAGATAAAATAGTAATAGCAAACAACATCAAATCAAAAGTAAGTTGTTTTTTTGCTATCCTTATATATATATATATATATATATATATATATATATATATATATATATAATATATGGTGTATATGTGTGTGTGAATTATAATTATATAATAATTTATAATCTATAATATATAACCTATTATTCTTTTAATGGAAAAAAAAATCTAAATATAATAATACACTATAAATTATACATATATGTATGTACAACACTCTTGGACTAGTCTTGAAGCTGCACACAGGCAGGTGGCTAAAAAGAAATCAAATTTATTCCTTTGTGTCTTAAAGTTGTTTTTTTTTGTTTTTTATTCATATCTAATTTTTACTATCATGTTATTGTGATCTTCATCGGACACCTCACAAGGTCTTAACACTTTAATATCAGCAATTGGTTTTCAGTTCAATCAGTCATTTATCTGAGCATGAGGGCGTGTTGAAACCCCAACAGCAGGCTTGGTTTAACAGCTTTAAAAGGTTTGACTCTGACCAGAGAGCAAAGTACGAGAATGAAGACACCAGAGCCAAAAGTTGATCTGGTGGCTATGTAGCTGAATGTGGAGCTCAAGGCAGTAGAATTACATAACTGATTTGTTTGTTTTCTTAAAGCACACCAGCATTGCACGGTGAGCTTATATAATAATTGCTGATGGTTCTTGTTATGCAGCGCTCAAACGCTCTGTGTTTGATCAAAGCTTTAGCTATGGGCGTTAGATTCACTTGGATAAAATAACTGCAGTCAGCTTTGCTTGATTTTTGTATTTTTTGTGAGTCCCTCTCTTTCTGTTTCAAAGATTCATTCTCTCACACATTCGGTCAGGCTTATTTACAACTTTTTGCCTCCAGTCACTTTTGATAGCTTTTAATAAAAATAAATCCTTTAAGTGGTACAAAATGCAGGCTATTGACCCTCTTTCAGACTGTATTCATAAAATTTGTTCTGTTTACAGCGGCAAGAGCTCGAGACTGAGAACAAGAAGTTGAAGAATGACCTGAACGAGTTGAGGAAAGCGGTGGCCGACAAGGCCTCCGATAACAACTCATCCAATGAGCTTCAAGAGGGCTACAACCTGCTGCTGAATCAGCTCAAAGCGGCCAATGAGGAGCTGGATGTGCGCAAGGAGGAGGTCCTTATGCTTAAGACCCAAATCGTGAACTCCACAAGGCAGTCAGAGAACATAAACCACATTGTGAGTCTAAGAACATCACCACCCCTCATTTTATAAATTTGACCTTTGTGGGCCTCTGATCCATTTTTTTTTTTTAACAGCTGTTGTCTTACCAAATGAAGCTATTGTAGTATGTCATTATCATATCAGACTTCATAATCCATTAGCATCCCATCAGGCTTCAGGGTACCTTGAATGTAAAACTTCTTTAGCTTCTATAAAAGCAATCAGGCATGGAGACATTGCATTGGATAAGATGGGATATAATGGGTTTTGATGGAGCTCAGAGTTATTTAAGTTCAGGGAAAGTTCAGTGTAATAGTGATGGTGCACTGAGCTTTACAGAAGCTGTACTGCTAGTGGAAATGGCTTTATATCACCTGCCTTTCTGAATCTGCTGAGGTGGGCGAATCAGTGTCAGCATTGATTATGCTCAGAAAGAAAGTTCTTTTTCTCGTTCTCACTGTTATATTTAAGTTTTATGAGTTGCTGAAATGGAGAGTCCATAAGACAAAAAAACTTTTCTCTCAGCAAGAATGCTTCAGTGCACTAAAATATCTATAAACATACATTCATTGTTTCCTTTTAATATATTGTTTCATTCAAACAGGATTCCAATGATGTATCAGAATGGACCAACAACAAGAAGCCCGTGGACTCGGAGGACACTGGTGATGCGCCTGATATAAAGAAGTAAGGCAGTCCAATCTACATAATGAAAGGCTTTTAAAGTGACATCAGCTCTCCTCCACATACTCATTCGTCTATTTTAATGAAGATTGAATCTAGTAGTATTGACTGTTCATTTGAGTCTGGAGCAGCTCTCTGATTCAGCTCTTCATGCTCCGTCTGCTTTCATTTACAGCAGTATACCTCTGTTTTCTGACCCACATTCGAGCCAATCGCTTCTCATGAATTAGCATAGTGCTACCTCAAACAAGCACTCGCAGTCTCAAAGCTAACATTTTAAAAGTTATCTGCAATATTTGTCAAATTTATAGACCACCACTAGCTTATGGCAAGTTGGAGACAATTTAGTGCCCATGCAAAGAAAATTATAATTATAGAAAATTAAAACATTGCTGCTGCTTAAAGGAACATTTGAGCTAAAATGTAAATGACCGATTCAAATGGCGTCACAACAGTTCAGGGTCACTAACATTTTTATATTTTTTTTGATACTTTTATTCAGCAAGGATGCATTAAATTGAATTGAAAGTAACAGTAAAGACTCTTATAATGCTAAAATATTTATTTTTTAAATTACTGACTCCAAATTTGTGAACAGTAGATCAGACTATCATTCTCATTTGATGTAAACAAAGTATTAAATCGCAATTCCATATAAAGTTACTGACCAGCTGGCAAGTACCTTTTTTACAAACTCACAAAAAAACATTTTTTGCCCTCATTTGGCACTTGCTGAGTATTCATTTTGGATTCTAATAGTGCAATAAATAAAAAGATGCCTCAGTACAGTCTATTTAAACTTTCATCTCTGGCTTTTGATCTTTTTACCTCTGGCCAGTGCACTGTTAAATCTGAACTTTCATACTGTCCAATATCCATCCAGGGTGCTCTGAATTCATGACACTTTCTCTCTGTCACATTTTTAAAGTGGTCTTTTGAAACAGAGAGTGACAGATGTTAGATGAGGTACTCATTACCTGTGAAAGAATACGTTTTTGTACTCTGTGGTCTCAGGACTTGGCACTTTAAACACCATCTGATTTCTCATGCATGCGTTTTTCCTCCTTTCTCTATTTCTCATTTCCTGTGAGTGCCACATCTTCTTGCAGACATTGCTTGTGCAGGCAGCTTGCCTAAAAAAACTGAAACATTATATCCTCGAGAAATAACCAAAGTCATAGCAGCTACATGACCTCTTTACTTGAAGGTAATATGGGTGAAATGGAGATGGGTAATTCAGATGTGCCCTCATGCTCAATCTGACGTCTTCACAGACTTATCTAACCTGCCATGCCTTGCTTTGCTACACTAACTGGCCCTGCCATTTTGTCATTCTTCTCTTTTGCTTTCTCTCCTGTCTGTCTGCTGCTGCTCCTTTGTCTCTTTGGCTCTCTGTTACTCGGATGCCAGTAAAGCTCAAGACTGGGGTTATTTGAATGAAGATGGGGAGCTTGGCCTAGCCTACCAGGGCCTAAAGCAAGTTGCCAGGTTGTGCTTTAAATTTCTTGGATTTCACTCCGGGTTTAACTGGATTTCAAGTCTTCTGTTTCTGTCAGTGTTTTTCAATCAGTAAAGGACCATTGGGCATATATTGAGTTTTGTCACCTTTGGGAATTGTTTTGAGGGCTAATTGAAGTATATACACAGTTTACATTCACTTATACCATATTGTGGCATGTTTGTGTTCAGGCTGCTGGAGGCCCAGCTGCAGACGCAGTCTCGACAGCACAAGGATGAGTTAGAGGCTCTCCATACGCAAATTGAGCTGCTGAAGGACAATCTGGAGAAGAAGCAGGAAGTGCTGGACCACTTCTCCACCCTTTCTCCTGAAGCTCTGGTGGAGTTCAGCGTGCAGCAGGAGATCACACGCCTCACTAATGAAAACCTGGTCAGACCTTATCTCAGATATCATTTATGTAGTCAGCATTATCTTCTCTTTTTTTTTTCTTTTTTTTTTTTTTTGGAAAAACGCCTAGATATACCTAAAACAAGCAGTGTTAATTTTGACAGAAAATTTTGATTTAGTTTTAGTCATAGTCTTTGGACTAACATACCATTTAGTTTTAGTCATATTTTAGTCATTTGAATTGTTTTAGTATTAGTCTAGTTTTAGTCGACTAAATATCATAAGACTTTAGTCGACTAAATCTACAGTAGAAGTCGACTAAAATCTAATAGGTTTAGTTAGTGTAATGCCTTTATTAAGTATTTTTCTAAAATTTCCAAACTCATTATATGTTCCCGGAGAAAACGTCTAATAACCTGGTAATATGAATGATATTAAGGTTTGAACATGTAATATAGACAAAGATTTAACTGACACATAACACGTCTTTATATAAAAAAAAAACACCTTTCATAAAGAAAAAAGAATGGATGAAAAGATGGTCCTCTTTTTAATAAAATACCAGTGATTATAGGGCCTATAATATGCATTCTTTATAACAACTTGCATGCAACATCCTTAATTTTTTCAAGTAGACATTTATTTATAGAAATTAAATTTAGATTAGTACTTATTAGAGCTACTAAAGTGATTCAGTCAAGAGCAATGAGTGATTTCCTCACTTTTGTTGATACAGTAACAAAAAGACACAGACAATAACTAAATTAAGGCTGCTGCCCCTTTAAAACTGATTGCACAGATTCAATATACTGGCGATTATTCTCCCAGCAGTTTACATTCACTTAAGATGTAACTAGGTGTGTTTACTTAAATACTCGTCAAAACAGACTTTGTGTTGCGATAAGAAAAATAAAACAAGACGATCTCAAAAAAAAAAAAAATTATTTTGCACAATCAATTTTGCTAAAACATATTAAATTCATCTCAATTTTTTTTCAATGAGCCCTCAAACTATTAGCCAGTGGTTCAGATCCAACACACAATACTGACATTCTCACTCAAGATGATGGTGATTATTGTTCTCCAGGATCTAAAGGAACTTGTTGAGAAGTTGGAGAAGAATGAGAAGAAGTTGAAGAAGCAGTTGAGGATCTATATGAAGAAAGTGCAAGAGCTGGAAGGTTAAAGATCTGTCTTTCATCTGTGTGTTTAATGTTATCTTGTACTGATTGCCATTCGCTGATGTGCTGTTATTCTTTGTACAGTGTCTCAGGCCACAAAGAGCAGACCAGAGCTGACTCGTCAGGTCACCGTACAGAGGAAAGAAAAGGACTTTGAAGGCATGCTGGAGTACTACAAAGAAGATGAGGCCTTGCTGGTCAAGACTTTAGTTACAGGTATATGTAGTTACATGCAGGCATGTTTTAATGTGGAGGTCCTGTAGCTATGTTAAATGCACAGGTCTTGTCTTTAGACATGAAGCCCAATGCGGTGTCGGCCACAGTCCCCTGCCTCCCTGCTTACATCCTCTTCATGTGTATCCGTCATGCCGACTACATCAACGACGACCAGAAAGTTCATTCACTCCTTACTGCAACCATCAATGCCATCAAAAAGGTCCTGAAGGTATGTATACTGTATGTAATCACATCAGAACACTCCCAGAATTCAAACCAGCTACACTACTATTCGAAAGTTTGTTTGTTTGTTTTTAAAGAAATGAATACTTTTATTCAGCAAGTATGCATTAAATTGATCAAAAGTTTCAATAAAGGCAATTTTAACGTTAAATAAATGATCTGTTTAACATAAATGCTGAGTTTAAAAGTAAATACATTTATGTTTAAAAAAATATTCTGTTTTGCATAAATGGTTTTAACATTCTATTCATCAGATAATCCTGAAAAATATATTTCACAATTTTCACCAAAATATTAAGCAGCACATCCGTTTTCCAATGCTGATAATAATAAAGAAATTTTTCTTGAGCACCAGCATATTAGAATGATTTCTGAAGGGTCATGTGACACTGAAGAGTAATGATGCTGAAAATTCAGCTTTGGCATCATAGGAATAAATTTTGTTTTAGAATATATTTTAAAAAAAGAAAACAATGTTTTTAATTATATTAATATTTCAAAATATTACTTTGTTTTATTGTATTTATGATCAAATAAATGCAGCCTAGCTGAACAAGAGACTTTTTAAAAACTTAAATCCTACTGACCCCAAACTTGAAAACAGTCATGTATAAACCCATAATGATTCCATCATCCCTCTTTTTTTTTTAATCTTCTCTTCAGAGAAACAACGATGATTTTGAGATGACCTCTTTCTGGCTGGCAAATGCCAGTCGACTTCTGCACTGTCTGAAGCAGTACAGCGGGGATGAGGTGAGATTTTTATTTTGTCCAGTGATGATTTCAGCTGCAAATATAAGAGCCAGTTCCACGTACCACACTTTAGCATGTTTAACCAGCCGTTAAGTACTTAAACCACAGGTGACCCCATCTAGATCACTGGTATGATTTGGCTGTTGCTTCCTGTCACAGGCGTTCATGACACAGAACACTGGCAAGCAGAACGAGCACTGCCTGAAGAACTTTGACCTGGCTGAGTATCGGCAGGTTCTGAGTGACCTCTCCATCCAGATCTATCAGCAGCTCGTCAGAGTAGCAGAAGGCATCATGCAACCCATGATTGGTGGGTACAGAGAGACGCCAGACCACTATAACCACTAAAAATGGAATTGTTTGGAAAAAAAAAAATCTTTTTTTGTGTTTGATTTTGGCAGTTTCTGCCATGCTTGAGAGCGAGAGCATCCCCAGCCTGGCCGGAGTGAAGCCCATGGGCTACAGGAACCGGTCCTCTAGTTTGGACTGTGAGAGCGGAGGTCCAGCGGGCTACACGCTACAGGCCCTGATCAAGCAGCTGGGACAGTTTCACACCATCATGGCAGACCACGGCCTGGACCCTGAGATCAGCCAGCAGGTGGTTCGGCAGCTCTTCTACTCCATCAATGCAGTGACCCTCAACAACCTGCTGCTGCGCAAGGATGTCTGCTCTTGGAGTACTGGCATGCAGCTCAGGTACACGGTTGATCAAATCCGTGCAAATCCATGGCCTTGTTATATCTTCAGGATGTCGGGTGAATGTAACATCCATCTCATTGGTGTCATTTCAGGTACAACATCAGTCAGTTGGAGGAATGGCTGAGAGGAAAGAATCTGCACCAGAGTGGAGCCGTAGCCACCATGGAACCTGTTATCCAGGCTGCCCAGCTGCTGCAGGTGAAGAAGAAGACCTCCCAAGATGCAGAGGCCATTTGCTCGCTCTGTACCGCCCTCAGCTTACAGCAGGTAGATATTTAACATTCATTTTTTCTTTGTTCATTTTTATTTATTTATTTTTCATTAATTTAATCATGCTATTCTACTTCACCACCTCAGATTGTGAAGATCCTCAACTTGTACACACCCCTCAATGAGTTTGAGGAACGAGTCACTGTGTCTTTCATAAGAGACATACAGGTAAACACACTATGGACACACTTGCTAGGGTGTACCAAAATTTCAAAATCAGTAAAAGTCATAACAATTTTGAAATCACAACAAAAATATGCTAGTAAACACACTCCTGCCTAAAAAGTTTATTTAGTGTATATAATATTAAGGAATTTCTTTGAGATGAGTTTTATGGTGTACAGAAAACACGTTCTCAAAACTACCAGGTTACTATTTCATGAAAGCAATTATCACAATTTACTTTATACTTTTGCACAGCTCTGTAAATGATTGTGTAATCAAATAGCAATAACTACACATTGTTTACTTTAAAAAAAAAAAAAAAAAAAAAGTAGTACAATTTTATACAATCTCTTACGATTTTCCCTTCATTTTGTATGTTGCCAACAGAATGGGCTGTTCTGCAAGAATAGTGCATCATGTCAATTCAGGATACTGTATTTTGTTTCAAAGAGGTAATTCACATTTTAGTTTTAGGTTTCAAAGTTTATACAAAGCTGTCACAATCTCATGTATTGCACTATCGCTCTCTGGATACAACTTTCTGGATTGAAATTGTTCTTTCAATGCCAATAAAGTAAGAACTGTCAATTTTCATGGTTGTTATTTTTTATATATATATATATACCATTAATTTTACGTTGACCATAAGGACTTTTAATGCCACAGCCCCTTAGTTTTTAAGTTAGCAAGGGTTGTTTTTGTTTTTTGTTTTTTTACTGCCCTCTACCGACCATATTTGTAACATCTGCAGTTGAGTCAGAGCTCTGAAAAATTGCATGCCTTTATCTAAATTATTGCTAATTTTAACTCCTGATACTTAAGAGTTAGAAATTATGTATGTTTCATGTATAATTTGGCTTTTGTCCAGTGACACTCAAACTGTAAGTACGACTTTGCACTGTCTCGCATTATACCATGCATGCTATTTGTGACATGAAACTCACACTTTTGAAAGCAGTTCACACCAATTTATTTGGTCTTTATTTTTATGCTCCAAAATATCACACTTATTAATTTAATTTTAACTTTGATAAAACGCACATGAACACATCCTTTAGATCATCAGTTACAGCTAATGATAAATGAAGTCTTGTGAATAAAGTTCACGGCTAAAAGATGTTGTTAGTTACGAGCAGCAGGGTCTTCATATTACTTTTATAAGACGGTTTCTACATAAAAAATATTAGTTTTAATTTAAATAACTATTATTTATCGATTTCATACTTTGGCCAGAAAACATGACAGTGATTGGTACGATTAGTTCCGTCCTCGAATTTGATTGGTGGAGCGGAACATTAACAGCATTGCTAAGTTACTTTACAGGGGGTATTTCAGTTTCACTGTTTGTTTCACTCTGCTTGTCTGTGTTGTTCGCGTTCCTGTCATTAGTCATCAGTCTGTGCATTAGAGCTGGGGATTTTTCAGTGACAACAATCTTTCTGAATGTTGACCATCATGTGTGAATCACTGAATCATTTTCTCAACTGATTTATTCAGGAATTATGTGTTGCTCCTTTAGCGCTGTTTCTGTTGGCGTGGCAAAAACGCAAAGTAGCTAGCAATACTTTGTATAAAATGTTTTTCAGTATTAATGTCTTATTTATTGGACTGATGTGTAAAATGATGTCAAAGTTGTGCTTAATTTGATTAATTTTAGGTCAGTTAAAACGCTACATGAACAGCATACAGTAGGCTAAATGTCAGTTTTAAAATATATTATGCGAATTAAACATGCCCAGTGCAGAGTCATTCTGTAATTATGGGGTACATGTCATGTCCATGGACTCTATTATCAATTTGACTAATTTTTCATTAAATTTTCACTTCAAACAATGATCACTTTTATATCAGGGGACATTTCTAATTAATTAAAAACAAAAATCCAACAGATATCCATCTTATCTTGTAAAAATGGCTTATTCTATATTGGAAGTTGCTGTTTTTGTGCTGTCCGATTTGGTAAATGTGAGGTTTTGCTCTTCAGATTAGCTCTAAAATACATGTAATCCAAAATAATCATTAAATTATGAGAAAGGTGTTTTAACCCTTTCACACGTGAGTTTATAATATTCTAGCTGAGCCCCCAGCGTGAGTTTTTTTAGGCGACCGTTATTTCAGAATGTATAGCCTTATTGTTTCCATGGCGACGCGTCATGCTTGTCATGTGACACACCGCAGCCACAATAGCGCTGTATGACACATGGATCGCTTTTATTTCATTTTTCCTTTTTTGATTATTAATATTCACAAACATACTCACTATATTATAAAATATCTGATATTCCGATTCTGAAATATGTGCAAGTAAATGTA